>CABHPH010157015.1:0-15966 GCA_902168325.1 Peromyscus nudipes
AAAAAAAAAAATCCAGACCAAAAGAGAGACCCTGACCTGATCTGTGCATTGTTTTGGGGTCTAAGTGATCTGGATCTTGCAGGAGTTTGAAGAATGAATTCACAAAGAAAGGAGGAATTTCAGCTTTTACTACTATGTTTTTTTTTTTTTAGGAGATTTGGGCAACAGAGCATGTCCCCCAAGGTAGCTCGCTGTGCTTCTGTGAACCTCTGGGAGAGCCGGAGACTACAGTAGTGTGAGTCAGAGTCGGGTGGAAGGGTCCAGACTTCACTTTCCACTTTCATCTCTCAAGAGCAAATCTGTTATTGTCAAGTAAGTCTGAAACTCCACTTTGAGATGAAACTGAAATTGAGCTCTGAAAAACCTCCATTGAAGAGCACCAAATTGTGAGAGAATTTATGTTTAAATACCAGACTTTAGTTTCCTAATGATTCCTTCTGGGTGAGGAGGAGGTGTGTGCACAGAACCTGGGAGGGCTATCTGGTCCATCCCCCACCTCCTGTCAAGGCTGCCTCGGCTCCCCCAGTACCACAGTAGTTCCTGTCCTGTAAACAAGGTGTGTTTCTCCCACAGGGATGCAGGCTGCATGAGGAGTGTTAATACTGAAACTGTCTGTCTCACATTTGCCCTACTTTCAAAAATATAGGAAATTTTGAGTTATTAACAAGAGAGCCAGTCTTTTCCTGAACATGAGCATTTATAATGAAATGAAAGGGAAGGCACTGTATGGATTGCTCAGGAAAGAACACAATAGAGAACCCACCCACGAGAGAAAGAAACAGTGAGGAGGAGTCCTTGAAATCCGATAAAGCTCTTTGTTGGGAGGGAGGGTATCAGGAGTCTTCCATTATAAAACCGTTAATGTTTACTCAGATAATATTTAATTAATTCTTTATAAAACCTTTCCTTTAGTAGACCCAAACATTTGGTTCAACCAAAATGCTGATAAACATTTTCCTTGTTAGCATAAAACATCGCGTAGATTCTGGCACGAGGTGCCTTCCAGGCTACAGGTATAGGGTGAGAGTAAATGACAGTCTAAGTGTGTGCTGTGACGCAGAAGGAACCTGGGCATGTCCCGCTTACCCTCCAGATCTCTTCCCAGCCCTTCTGCACTGGACCTGTGTGCTGTGACGTCAGAGTGTTTAAATGGTGCCAAAGCTGCCCGTGCCATCGGGCTCCCTGTGGGTTCTGTCCATAGGAGGCACTCAGATGAGCATGGCTGAGAGGAAGATGAGAATAAGCCATGCTACCTCACTCCTCCCTGCCTGGTTACAGCGGTGGGTTGGTTACATTGCCCCACCACCTCCATCCGGGAAGTCTCTCCTTCTCTACAGAGACCTTCAGTGATACGAGGAATTATTCCTTCCGTTTGTTTCTTCAGAGCTAGAGCAGTAACTACACCATTGCCATCAGACCTCAGGTTTGGTAGAATTCATTTCCCTAAACCTAGCTATCTATATCTTTGAAAATACCTCCTACATTATATCCAGCCCAATTATGAAAGGTGAGCATGCTGTTTCTCTCTCCAAGTCTTCTCAGAAAACTGATTAATATCAAGGTTATTTCAAACAAACTTACGTTTGTTTGCTTTTCTGTTTGTTTTTATAGACTTTATTTTTGGAAGAGTGTTATTAGGCTTACAGAGAAACTGAAAAGGTAGAGGTTTCACATATGCCCCAAGCTACACGTTTAGTCTCCCAGAATGTCCATGTCCCCCATTGGAATTATGTATGTTTTCTACACACAGAAAAAGTTGACAACTGATCTTAGATTTAGGAGATTATAAGAAATTCAAAGTTATCCACATTTATATTGTAGAATGAGTTATTTCTGCCTAAATTGGGATAGGGTGGCAGAGTTGAAATAACCCAAGATTCGCCTCCAACAGCGAATCTCTATGCATTGGAAAAAAGGTCCATGCAGGCTAGTTTAAAATTTTAAAAGAGAAGCCACTGGGCACAGGCCTTGCTGTGACTCCTGGGACCCAAGAATACCTAGAATAAAAGAGACCTTAGTTCTTGAAGTTGCTCCTGGACATCTTGTGCCTGCGGTGATTTGGCAGTTAAACCTTGACTTGCACACTGTAGGGCTCCAGAGCTTCTTGCTTCCTGAGGCATCTGGCTGCATTGGGAAGCTAGCCTATCATTTAGAAAGCTTTTCGTTCCTCCCA
This sequence comes from Peromyscus nudipes, assembly GCA_902168325.1. Lineage (NCBI taxonomy): Eukaryota > Metazoa > Chordata > Mammalia > Rodentia > Cricetidae > Peromyscus > Peromyscus nudipes. The sequence goes on from CABHPH010157015.1 coordinate 2,174, forward strand.
CACCCATCCACAGACCTGGCCTGGCTCTGGAGGGTGGGAGGCATAGAACGAGGCTAATCTGTCATCCCTCTGACAACCTTTCTTAGAATGAGGACAGCAGACACATTCCTGCTACATTTTTCTCACCTCCAGGCCCAGATCTCTAGGTGCCAGTGGCATAGGCCTAATTCTCTGAACACACATAGTGTTTTATTTATCTGTGTCCTTAACAGAACATTGCGTTTGAGGTGTGCTATTCCCAGAATACACTGGCAGTATTCCCTTCTCCATGCCAAATATGTTTCTATCAGCACAATCCAAAAGTGCATTAGCTAAGCTGAAAAAGAAGTAAAGGTCTGGTGACATTTGCTTAACCTTCGAGCAAGCACCCAAAAGTCCAGCCAGACTGACTACTCACTTTCAACCATCTCTGGGTTTAAAAAAAATGTATGTATATAACATTCTGTTACTCTAAATATTGAGTTTACTCCTACCCTTGGAAAAAGGGAAAGAACTGGGTGATGGCCATGGGAAGCCTGCTGAATGTTGTCATAACGGAGCAGGCTCTCTATCTACTTAGATATACATCTACCCAGTAGACCTTTTTAGAAGAGGAGAGATCATGTCTTCCCTAAGGGGTGGAGTGCTGTAGTGGCCTCTCCGAGCATCTGGACCCGTTCAGGTGACAGATTCTGAGTCTGATATTTTCTATTTGAGTGAATGGTGGGAAAAGTAAGCAGAATAATTCTAATCTCACATGGTTTGACAGTTTTCGGGTAGACTTGGACTATCTAAAGTGTTAAGAAGAACCTATTGCACCATGAAGACAGTTTGTGGTTTCTATAGTAGCTTGGAAGATCAAAAGGTGGTCCCTGCTAAGATAATGACCACAGTGGTTAGACCAAGTATATGTAGGTTAAACCAACTTAGTTTCATTTTCCTGAAGTTTCCTTTGTAGTTGACCTCCTTCCTGCACTCCCCTAGGATTCTCAGTGAGCTTCAGAAGGTTGTCAGCATAGTGATTGTTATCCCACTTTGTGGTTGATTAGTTTGAGTTTCAGAAGGGTAGGACATTTGTTTATCCCTACATGGACACTGGAACAGAATTGGGTTTTCAGAAACTTTGTCATAATGATTTCATGAATAGGTGAGCAGATATCAATGGGCATAGGTAGATCTAGGACAACATTCTCTTATGTCAAGTTCAAAGTAGTTCCCATTAGACTGGAATTATTCCATTTTGATGCAAAGGGAACCATCTGGTAAGAAAACATTCTTCACCACATACGTGAGTATTGTAATCGGACAGCAAACTGTTCTTACTGCCTTTCTCCTTCTCCTCAATAGAAAAAAAAAGGAATGAAATGAAAAACATGAAAATCTTCTGTCATTAAAGGTGCACTGACCTACATTCTTTGAGTGTGTTTGGGATTGTGTTCCTTGTCATTCTATGCTGCCTGTGAGGACAGCTTCCTCCTGCTGTTGGCTCTTCACACCAATCACACCACACTGGTTTCCTTGAGGCACCTACATTTCCTCTATAGCCTTAGACCTCATACACAAAGCTTGGCACTCAATACTAACTTAGAAAGGACAAAAATGGTAACAAAATCAATTGGATTGGAGTCTAGTAGTATCCAAGAGTCTTGCCAAGGTGCACTCCCACTTTTGATGTGAAACCAACAAAGCAATGCACAGGTAACCTTTATACCCACATGCACATTTGGTTCTAACTACCTGTTCTAGTTTCATTTCAGTTGCTATGATAAAACACTGTGGCCGGGCGGTGGTGGCGCACGCCTTTAATCCCAGCACTCGGGAGGCAGAGCCAGGCGGATATCTGTGGGTTCGAGGCCAGCTTGGGCTCCCGAGTGATGGCAAGGAAGGGCGCAAAGCTACACAGAGAACCCCTTTCTCGAAAACCCAAAAAAAAAACAAATCAAAAAAAAAAAAACAAAACAAAAAAAAAAAACACTGTGACCAAAAGCAATGTAAGGGAGAAAAGGTTCTTTTAGCTTAAACTTCCAGTCCATCCCTGAAGGAAGTCAGGGCATGAATTTGAGGCACAAACTTTGGAGGAAAGCTGCTTGTTAGATGGCTTGAAGTCTCATGTTTAGCTAGATTTCTTATACAGCCCATGGCCACCTGATTAGGAAACTGTGCCACCCATGGTGGACTGGGCCCTCCTACCTCAATTAACTATCAAGATAATTTCCCACAGATATTTTCACACTCCAGTCTGATCTGAATGATCCTTCGACTGAGATTCTCTTCTTGGGTGACTGGAGACTACACCCAATTAACAATTAAAGCTAACTAGGTATGGCACCGTTCTTCAGATTTTCCATCAGAACTGGGGTTTAAAGTCACCATGAGTACCCATTTAAAATTTAATAGCAGGTACCATTTTCAAAGGGAAAACTTTGATTTAGCCCTTGTCCCTGATCTGTGATTTCCTTGAGGCACCTGAGGCTCACCGCCTTTTGGTGGGCATTCCCTGTTGTGACACTTTTATTTATAATTAATGTCAGCATTTCAGATACAGATGAAATTCTAGGTGTCATGTCTCAATTGCTTCAGATCATGGTCATGATCTGTTAGCTCTCTCTGTTTTCCAACTTGTGTTTCATTGAGTCAAAATATACAAATCCCAGTTTGCTTACCCAAGAGCCCATGGAGATGACTTATGGGCTACAGTGTACAATATTTCTTCTCCGTACTTTATCTAGAGAAATAAGTGCTTATAACTCTGGATTCAGGGAAGGCTGTTTATTCTTCAGAACTGACATCCCATTACAAGGAAAACAAAGTATGCATCGGGATTAGTCCCCCAAGTTTCCATCATGTCTTTGGCTATGAATGGCTGTGTGTTTTTCCCTGTCAGTTCCTGACATGTGTGACGCTTTTTTTGTTCTATAGAAGATAACATCCCATCATTCTTTTTCCCCCCTCAACATTTGACAGTCTTCCTCCAGCTCACTCATAAAAATCAAGGTCCAGCTCTTTAATAAAATAAAAACTAAGAAAGTAAAGCTTTTGCAGGGTAAAGGTGATAATTGCCTTTAGAGAACTACCCATTCACATCAGTTAGGATACTCTGAAGTTTCACTGATGACAAGCATGATACTACTGTGGTTTTAGGTAACCAAGAAGGGTGAGGGGTTGAGGGACAAGCAAAGCAAGGGGTCAACTGCCATTTTAATGGTGCCACATGGAAGCAACTTCTTCCTTAACACCCACCACCAATCCAACCAATCTCCTGATTATCCTTTCTGTCACATCTACCCAGAGCAACAAGAACATGCTTGGTCAAGAAATTATAATGCAGTGTATCTGAGCTCTAGAACGCAGGAGAAAAAAATGTGCAAGACCGGTCACCAGCTGGAATCTGTGCAATGCTGTCTCAGCTCTGAGTCTCAATGTCTTGAATCCCACTCTGTGGTTTCTCTGAGGAACTATTTTTTTAAATGATACATGCCTCTGACTCTGCAGTGCTGGACTTACAGGGGCACACTGCCATGCCAGGCTTTTACATGAGATCTGGGGATTTGAACTCGGGTCCTCATGCCTGCACAGCAGGCACTTCGCTGACTAATCATTTCCCCAGGGTTGAAGCAAGTTTTTCCATCTCTCACACAAACTCCTTTTTCAGCTTAGACTGAGACATAATATTCTTAGCCCACAAGTAGCACTAGACACCACCTAGATGAACACTTCACTTTTGCAGTGGGCTAACCAGGTCATGGAAATGGTTTGTTGCTGAATTCAGTGTTCTTTCCATTAACAGCATGTTGGGGACAAAAATTGTTTCCCTTTCAGACTGAACGTGGTACTTGCTTTTTACCTAATGTCATGTGGTTGAAAATATTTGCTATGGGAGTTTGTCACACTCACAAATGCATTTCTGGCCCTTGGGCCAGGGACTTTCTCAATGAGATTTTGTTGGATGATCATAAAGACAAACTCTTATCTTTAACTCCAAAAAAAGCAGTGTGGTTGAGCCTCACCAATGGGGGAGGGCAGCCCTTTTGGTTGAAAGTACATATTTTACTATAGCGGAGGATATTGCTGAAAAGACACAGTTCTTTGTAACTAGGCTGATTTCAAATGATTCAAGTTGTTGTTGTTGAGATTTCCTACACGTCTCTTTCATAGGAAATGTGTAGAAAGGACTGTAGAGATGGCTCAGCAGTTAAGAGCACTTGTTCTTGTAGAGGACCTGAATTTGTTTCCCAGAATCTATGTCAGGTGCTTTACAGCCACCTGTAACCCCACTTTCAGAGGATCTGACACCTCTGGCCTCTTCTGACACTTGAACGCACTTGTACATAGCCACACACACACACACACACACACACCTAAAAATGAGAAAAGTAAACCTTTAATAAAGAACAGAAAAATTGAAAGAATAGTCAAAATCTTTATGTAATGCTTCCCTGCTGTACCAGCTCTAAGAAAGCTGTTCTCTACTCTTGCTGATGAAAGGGAACCCTGATATTCTGAGGAAGTGACTTCCACAAGAACTAAACTTCTGAGGTTGAGGCCCCCTTACTTTTTAGTAATTCCACAAATAGCCCTGAGCATCTACAGTGTCCTGAAGATAGGATGAAGGTACATAGACGTATTCCTCAATGCATGTATGGAGAAAACTCACCACACTCTACCCTGGCCACCTGTGATTTGGAATTAAACACATCTTACTAGGTCATTGCTGAGATCAACATTTATCTTAAGTTTGAACTCCCCAAGTTCAGAGAAACTTCTCAATTAAGTGTAGGACCTGGGAATCATGGGAAGCAAAGATGAGCTGTTTAAGATTTGGTAGACAGTTGTGAGCTCACCAATCCCAGGCATCGCCTGTGGTATCAGCCCAGGCTTCCCTGTTACTAGAATTTAAAGAAAAACACATTCACTTGTTCAAATACAAACTGTTGAATTTGCCTCCTGGTTTGATTTACATTTCTCACTGAGCTGTTGGTACACAAGATCTGTGTGATGAGATGTCTCCAATGTCCCCCTCTTACTGCCCAAGGATCAAATATTATTTGAATATCCTTTTCAGATATTCAAAGCCCAAACAGCACTCTCTTTAGAGACCATACTGGTGGCTGGCAAAATGAAAGTGTGCTTAAATGACTGAGTCAGTCACCGGACCTGTTAGCCTCATTTTAACCACAGTCTCCTATCTTCAAGAGACTCTCCTGAGCCCTGTCAGAGCAAGCTCAAGCACTTTTGTCTGTTCCCTCACAATGTCAGAAACTTAGCAGATGATACAGCTGTGAAGATGGGGTTGGGGCAGTCACATTTCCCTATAGAGAGCCCACATTTTCTTTTCTTTTTTTTTTTTTTTTTTTTTTGGTTTTTCGAGACAGGGTTTCTCTGTGTAGCTTTGTACCTTTTCCTGGAACTCACTTGGTAGCCCAGGCTGGCCTCAAACTCACAGAGATCCACCTGCCTCTGCCTCCTGAGTGCTGGGATTAAAGGCGTGCGCCACCAACGCCCGGCCAGAGCCCACATTTTCATTGCCTGAAAGTAACACATTAGTTCTGTCTTGGGAAATTTTGTCACTTTTTTTTAAACTCTGAAAACTATCATTTTTTTTTAAAGAACTTAAAAAAAATAAAACCTTGTAAAATATGTGTCTTAAACTGACTTAGAAAAGTTCTCTACCCACACCCCTCATCTCCAAAGCCTTCTCCAGACTGTGTTCCCTCGGACAGACCTTGCTCCTGAGCACCCCTCCACACACACATCGAAAGCTCTCCTAACCCCTCTCGAGTTGAACCCCCTTTCTGGGGGTCACAGACCTCTCAGGACTGGTCAGATACTAAACTCAAAACTATAACTTTGGGGGCTCTGCAGCATGGATTTTAGACATGGTTTTAATACAGAGGTCAACAACCGTCAAAAGCAGTGTAAACATTGCATGTCTGTAGCCATAAGCTTTCTCCCGTCCGCCAGGTCCTGCCCACCCCCGTGGTCCCATTGGGCCCTGTGGTCCCGCAGCCATTTATAATCACTCAGAGGCTTAATATTATTTACAAACGATATGGCCTATGGCAGGCCTCTTGCTAGCTAGCTCTTATATCTTAAATTAACCCATTTCTATTAACCTATGTTTTGCCACGTGTTCCATGGCTTTACTCGTCTGAGGGCATGTTGCTCCTTGGGCAGCAGGCTGGTGTCTCTCCAGACTCCACCTTTCTTTTTCCTGTCTCTCTCCTTGGATTTCCTACCTGCCTCTAAGCCGCCTTGCCATAAGCCAAAGCAGCTTATTTACTAACCAATGGGAACAACATATATTCACAGTGTACAGAAAGACATCCCCCAGCACATGTCTGGGCTCTGTTAGCTTCCCCTACCTCCTGGACATATCCTCTTGGCACACACACACACTTTGGAATTGTCCATCTCAAGTGTTGCGAACAGATTCAACAGTGCAAGTGCCACTCGATATAGGCTAGATGTGTGTTCCTCAGTGATATATCCCAGCCTCCGTTTCCTCATTTGCCAAAAAAGGTTCAGGGGAGTCAGGGGCAGCTGACATTTCAGCACGTTGGAAGCTGAGGCCTTGGGATCATGAACTGGACACTAGCCTGGGCTGCATAATAAGACCCTATCTCAATAATAATGATGATGATGATAAATAATATAAAAGGTTCAGTGGGAAACTATGTCCCCCTTGGTGAATGTCCCAAAGTTGAAATGGATAGTGACTGGGTATAGTCTGCTTTTGAGTGTCAAAGAACAATGTTCTCAGCAAAGTGAGATTTGAAGATCTAATTATCGTATCCTCACTACTGAGGAACTGGGAAGAACCAAGTGCATAGAAGAGATATGATTTCCACCAGGTGTTGGCAGAGCCGTCATTTTAAAAGCCTGGTACACTAAAAGGAATGGTCAGCGTGCAAAGAGCAGATCTGCTAATGTCAAGTTGCTTCCTGTAACTTTCCTTGTAAAAGTGGGAGAGGGTGGAGGCCTCAGGGGACCAGGCCTTCTTTGATTAGCTGCTTTGAGGTGACTATTCTTACAGGGAACAGGCTTGTTTGGAGCGTTGGCTAATGTACTGATTTCTTAGCGCCCACAAGTAAGCAGTTAGGTTTTGCTTTGTGAAGTTGGACCTTAGTATATATGGTCCTGTTTTTATGTTCATCTAGTGGGAAACAGTGAAGAAACTCAAGTAAACAACACTCACTCAAGAAATTGGCGTGTGTTTTTCTACATACCTCCTCTCCCACCCAGTGAGGCATTTTCTTTTCTGATGGCAACTAGAGGCTGGCAGTGAGTAATGGCCTGGTAAGGAGCTGCAGAATATTCTAGATTTTGTTATCTACAAGCACTGGAGAATGTTACACAGGCTTGGTCATTTGTCCAATATGTGGACACTGTTGGGGAATGGAGACAGCAGAGCATTCTCTCAGGAAGAAGCCATCCTTCGCCTGCCTCATGCCTTGTTATGTCCCTCTTGATCTCCTCTGCACTGAGAGGTGTGTTTTCAGGAGACACACACCTGTTGCTGCACACCTGCAGGTAAGCTGTGGCCTTCCCTAGGAGGATTCCCCCGCCCCCACTCACACACACAGAGTTCAGTGAATCTGTCTTGCAAAGGAAATTAAATAAAAATGAACTTTTTTTAAAAAAGCAATCTTTGTGTGAAAGTCCACTAAGAAGCGAGTTTTAGGGCAAAAGAGGCCCAGCAAATAGAAATGATCATTAAAAAAACCAACCAAACCAAAACCAAACAAACAAAAAGGCAATGTGAGCCATGTACATCCTCAAGCAGTAGATTCTATTTCCCCATGAGCTGAGCTGCACAGCCCAGTGGATTAGGCTGACATTTGTATCCATGTCCTTAAGGCCCTGGTACTTAAAGGGTTGAGAAGGTGGAGGTGGAAAAAGGAATCTTGAAATTAACTTGAGGTCATTGTTGGCTAATGCCAACACATTTGTTTGAGGAGCCAGGAAAGGATTTAACCCTCCACTTGATCTGTGGATGCGCCTGAGGGGCAGTGAAGTCTTGAGATGGCGGGGGAGGGAGTTGCATTGTGCTCCATCCGTTTGTCCCTGAGACTCTGAGCAGATGCTCCCAGCCTTGTGTTCTTTCTTAGCAGATTTTCTGCCCTGAATCATCACACATGTAAAGCCCCGATACCTTGGATATCTTGAGGGGGCGAAGCAAGAGAGAAGGATGTAATTGTGCCAATTCATCTGGCCAGGAGACTCGAGGCACAATGTCCTTTGGGCAGAATAAATTGTTATTTGGGGTCCTTGTGTTGATCATTTTGGCAGTGGTATCCTGGAGGGACAAATACAGAGTTGCAGAAAGATGTTAGAGTGCCCAGGGCAGGAAGTCAATTAGTTATAAGACTCTCCGTGTTCTTACTCGTATTTATACAGGGCAAATTGCCATTAACTCCACAGTGTGATGAATGGCAAATGGTTTGTATTTTATAGTCTGGTTTTAAAGCTTATAGTGTTCTATATCTTATTATTTTCTCATACATATATAAATAAAAATAATTACCCATCATGACTTGCAGTATTAAAGACATATCAGAATGCTAAAATTATATTAGGTAGGTAGATAGATAAAAATTAAATAGATGAATAGATGGAGAGAGAGAGAGAGAGAGAGAGAGAGAGAGAAAGAGAGATATCCTGGTTTCTCTAGCTCTAAACTCATATTTGAAAAGAATTTCACAAATTATAATTTTAGAAAGAAAACGTTTGTTAGAGTTCTTTAAGACCATCTGTCCTTATTTCCAATGATCCTTGCAAACCTGTATTTTTGGAGATGTGGTACATCTCCACCAATGACTCAAAGAGTTCTCAGATTGAAGGGCTAAAGAAACCAACAGTGTAAATACTCAGAAAATACATATACTCATGTATACACACACATATATATCATATATATAATATATTTGTATATGTGGGTATATATGTATTCCCTGCCAACATAATTTACTTTTAAATAGCTGTTTTATTATAGAAATTTATATTTCTTTGTCCTCAACCTGTCAGGTCACTATAACCGTGTCTTGCTATCCAATTAAACCCACTCAGATCCTGCCACATTCTACCCCTCAGATTTGGCTCAAAAGAGAGGGAAAAGACAGCTTCACGCAGGATGCCTTCTAGCCATTTAAGTTTAGCAGATCAAGGTAATTGTAGGGGTTAGGGTTGGGGGCTATGGGGCTCTTCTTTTTCTGCTTAATCCCTCAATTTCTTTTCTTTAAGGTTAGAACTTCTACCTTAGTCTTCCCTCTTCTTTCTTGGGTTTGTTTGTTTGTTTGTTTGTTTTGTTTTGGTCATGTCTAATAGGAGAGGATCCACTGAGAGGGAGCTGGTCATGGAGACTCTTGATTGGGTGAGTCCTCTACAAAGGCAAACGGTCTAGACTGTGAAGGAAGAAAAATAAATATGTTTCTGTTCCCATGGAATTGAGGGAAATGTCTCCAATGGCTACACAAAGGAGAATGGAGTTGCCTACAAAAGTTGGGCTAGTGTGTGTGTGTGTGTGTGTGTGTGTGTGAGAGAGAGAGAGAGAGAGAGAGAGAGAGACAGAGAGACAGAGAGACAGAGAGACAGAGAGAGAGACAGAGAGACAGAGAGACAGAGAGAGAGACTATATGCCTTCCATATAAAGTCAATAGAAATAAATTGTATTTGCTTCACATTTCCAATATATGCCATTATTAGAAAAGGTGTGTCTTTCCTACCTGGCATGGACAGGCTGTGCAATACAGGGTATGTCCTGTACTGATCCTGACCTTTCACCTGAGATACCTTCTCTCTCCTGTGACCCATTCCACCTGTCACTGGAGCATCACGATAGTTAAATTTTTACAGGGTGAAGAATACATCATTGCAAAGCAAACATTTCTGAGATTTTTTTTGCATCTGTGTTAAATTGCAGCTTGGATATTATCAGATTCGTGTATTTACCCTGTCCTGTGTCCCACACAGCTTGTAAATATTTGATAAGTGTTACCTTCTAATTCCTGATAACATTATGAAAGTGCTAAGAAATGTTATGGCCGATAACCTCTTTCTGAGCCTGAGATTCACATTTACCATGTAGGGTTATTGATTGACTAGAGGAAAATGATTTTGTTTTCAGGGAAACAAAGTCTCTCAGAGGCCACATTCAAACTTTCCCTTCATTTAATTGTACATTTTCCAAGGACGGAGATAAGCTATGTTTTTCCCTGCTGTCTCACAAGAAGGTCAAGCTGGGTCTACATAGACCAAATATTTATGACATGCCTGAGTGTGCAGCTCCTTAATGACAAATGTGTGATGATATGACACAGTGAGAGATTTTTGCGACAGTAATGTTGACTGTCTGAGTTGGGCATTTACTTAAGCTGTGTTGCTGGGAAGCAAGTACCTGGTTCTTCATGAAGGGACACATTTCCCAGTGAGCGAGGTCACATTCTAATGAATACCCTCCAGGCTCGGAACAGCCAGGTACAAAGGCACCACAGAACCACCCAGAAAGAATCGGCAGTTCCTGTATAAGCCTGAGAGAGCTTCATTCCAGGCCTTTGTTTGCATCAAACAATGCTTGCTGATTTAGTTTGTGGAATAAAGCATCAAAAAATCGGCCTGTGGGTGTGACTCAATTGGTAGAGTGCTTGCCCCACAAGCGTTCAGCCCTGGGTTCCATTCCCAGCACCACGATCATAAACCAGGTATGGTGGTGCACACCTGTAATCCCAGCACCTGGGAGATGGAGACAGAGAATCCAGAGTTCAAAGCCATCTTCAGCTGCACAGAGAGTTAGAGACCAATTTGGGCTACATAAGACTCTATCTTAAAAAAAAATAGAAAAAGCATCAAATAATGAGCTGAAATTTGATAGGGGGATGTCTTAAAAGTCTGCATACTATGCCCTTACTTGGTTCATATAAAGACAAAAAAAAAATTACATGCTCTTAAAATGCAAGAATGTCAGTTATCCTAAGAAACAGCAACTAACAGAACGAGGAAGGAGACTGAGCAATCTGTGTGGTATTCTTAATCCCTGTATTGTTTACAGCAAGTGTGTCCAGTTAGTGAAAATTCAAAGAACTATAGACAGTTAGGATACTTAAAGATGTTAGCATACACATCTGACAAAATTTTCATTTTCAAGTTTCATGTATACATGTAATAAAAATTACCTACACATATATGAGTATCTGTATCTGCCTGTTTCCTGAAGCTTTTGATCCCATTTTTCCTTAAAGAAAGGTGTGTTTGTCTTTCTCACGACTTCAAAGGCTTTTAAGGAGCAAAAAAAATACCTTTATTTTGTGTGAGGTAATCTCTAATTACATCCAGTTGTGTTTTTGAGGAACCAGAAACCTGTTCTTATTACAATTCCATGCTTTCAGCTCCCTGCAGCAAGCAAGGACCATATCATGCCCCAGGAGCCAGGTGTGTGGGAGGCAATCAATAATTATTGAAATACTCAACAGAGCAGGTAATGCAGGATCCTTGGTAGACCCCAGCTATGACCACCCCAAGTCCCTTCAGTCTCTCCCTGGGTGATAGTTCATGACACTGTGTGGTGAAGGAGTTAAAACATGACAGGGTTAGATAATCTGGGGAGATGTAGCCCCAAATCAGGAGAGATTGCACAAGGCCTAGGAAGAAGCCAAGGACAAGAACTGAGTCACCCCATCAGTGTTGGGCAAACAGCAGCTGGCACAGTGGCCATGCTAAACAGAACAAACCAAAGTGCAGAGTCACAGCCAGATATCTCCTTCTACCATGGTGGGCGCAGGGGCCCTTGAGACTCAAGCTTGTCAGAATGATTATAGTGGATATTTACTAGGCAAAGAATGGCTTGTGTCCTTTGCCATAGGTTCTCATCTTTAATTTCTGGAAACTTTGCAGTGGATGTAGTATTATAGTGTTATAGATGAGGTCTCTGAAGCTCAAAGGGTTACACAATTAATATTTGTCACCCAGCAAATAACAGCATTGCTGTGTAAATATAGACTTTTCTGTGTCCAATAAATGTAGCTGTTACCCGTTTCAGAGCAGTTTCCTCATCTATGAGATCTGGCCCAAAATGATAATGTCTCTATCCTGTCACAGAGTCCAGTGCTGGGCCAGCAAGATGGCTCCGTGGGCAAAGGTGTTTGCTGTACTTGTATTTTGGTCCACGGGGAAAGCTGCAACATGTCAGAGGCATACTTCCCTTCCAGATAGTTGATGCTAGCATAAGCCATGTCCTTTCTAGCCCATCCCATCAGAAATGCAGCCTGACTGAGAGACTTTTTGCTGAATCCGAAGCCGATTCCTAGAAAACAAGCGGCCATTGATCTATTTTTATTGATGTGTGTTTACTAAGCGACGGGACGTGCTCTGGGAACACCTCTCCCACCCGTTCCACCCCAATAAGCCTCCGAGTTTGATCATTTTCAACACGTGGTTCCTGCTGCCGTCTGGCCAGTGTGAGGGTCACAGCCACAGGGCTGAGTGGGCACAGCCACCAGAGTATCCCCCAGGAGGAAGCAGCGTTCTCCTGCCGTGGATTTGTATCCTGACCTGGTTCAACCCCTTGCTGTGGAAAGGGTAGATGGGAAATGGTCCAGAAGAAGAATTCCTTGGGCTACTTTTACTGTTTAAAAACAAGGCTGGTGAGGAGGCTCAGTAGGTAGAGTGGATTGCCACCAAAACTTGAGGACCTGAGTTAGATCCATGGTACCCATATGGTGGAAGAAGAGAATCAGCTCTGAAAGCTGACCTCTGACCTCCATATATGTGCATCTGTACATGTGCTTGTGAGCACACACACACGCACACACACACACACACACACACACACACACACACGCACACACACAAAGTAAATGAATAAAATGTAATTAAAATTCTAAATAATAAAAAAAAAAACTGAATGTCATCTTTAGGTAAGTTCAAGACAACCACACACTTAATCCAAAGTATGTGAAAGAACAAATTTGGGGGAATATATTGTCAAAGACCCCAACCTCTGGAGCCAGGTCTTGTCTTCTTATATCATCTTGGGATTCCAATGTAAAATGTCCACACAGGCACCTGCATTTGAACACTTGGTCACCAACTGGTTGCCCTGTTGTAGGATACTGTGAAAGCTTGAGGGGATGTGACTTGGCTAGAAGAAGTAGGATGGGGGGCTGGCCCTAGCCCCAGTTCTAACCCAGCTTCCTTTCCTTTCTGGTCTACAGTGAGTGTGAGCAGTTAGCCTCACCCTCCTGTTTCAGCAGGTACAAGCCACTCTGTGCCACGCCTTCTCTACCACAGTGGACAAACCCTCTCCAAACATGAGACAAAAGGAATCTTGCCTCCCCGAAGTCACTTCTTGTCAGGTTTTCCATCATAAAAGTGAGGAAAGCAGCTGACATAGATGTCATTAGCATCAGGCGTTGTCTAAAAATGGCTTGTTACTCTCTCTGGAAATAATGGCAGAAGATGTTTTGAAGCCCCGAGGAGCAGCACAGGGCACTGCTGTCAGGAACAAGATGATGTGGCCCCTCCCAGACAAAACATCTGCTGGCCTTTTAGTGCCCAATTGACACCCTGATGTCACAGGAGTGTGCTCTTAAACATTTCTCATTGACTCACAAGTTTTACTTATTTTTCTTTAATTTGTTCATCTGTTTATTCCTTTTTTTTGTTTGAGACAGGGCCTCACTATGTAGCTCTCCCTGATCTGAAACTCACTGTGTAGACCAGACTGGCCTTGGAATTCACAGAGATCCACCTGCATCTGCCTCCCAAGTGCTGGAATTAAGGATGTGTATCACCATACCCAGCACTTAAAATTCTATTTATGA
>CABHPH010157015.1:16066-26128 GCA_902168325.1 Peromyscus nudipes
GTGTGTGTGTGTGTGTGTGTGACAGAGTACATGTGGAGTTTAGAAGACAGCTTTGTAATCAGCTCTAGCCTTGCATCTTTTCATAGGTTCCAGGGATGGAACTCATGTTTCAAGGCATGCAACGCAAGCACCTTCGCCTGCTAAGCCATCCTGCTGGCTTTATTTTTAAATCAATATAACATCCCAATCATTACCAGTGTCAGTACAAAGAAAAACATATTTTACCTGTGACATCATTGTGCCAACACAAGCATACCATGCCAGCCAATTTCATTTGCTATATTTTTGTGAGCGTGCAAGTTTGTACGAGTTATTTATCACCACCATCACCACCACCACCATCATCATCATCGTTAACAAGAGCACTAAATGAACATTTCATGCATGACCATACCTACGAGAATTCCTCAGCCTAGATTTCTTTGGCTAGTTTCTCTTCTCCCTCATGTATGCACTCTCCTTCCCAAACAAGCAGATGTACTGTATATTATTTACAAATGGTCAAATCATTTAAAATATTTGAAATTCTGCCAGAATCCTGTCTGCCGCTTCCTGAGATGCAACCTTGGCGTGATCGAGCACAGTTTTGGTTTCCCACATTCTCCTGTGAGAATAAGCTCTCCTGAGAAAGGGAAGATAGCATGTAGGGTCCCCACCAACTTGGGTACAACACTCCTTTGTATTGGGTGACCATGGTAGAGACATCACTGAGAGGCCTGTCTGAAATGAAAATGGCACTTTTACGGCTATGGATGTGTTTGTCCAGAGAACACTTAATCACTCTGAAGGTTCCCACCCCACCCCACCCCCCTTCGTCTGAAGTAAGCAGCATTTTGTAACTGTAGAGTTCTGCTAATGTACACTTCTGCCGGGAAGCTTCCCAGGGTGGGGCACAAAGGATGCTAAGTGGCAGGGGGGAGATGGGGAGAGAGCCATTAACACTCCAGCAGTGAGGTCAGATGGGAGACTGCCTTTTGTTTGCAGGATCCAAATTAAGACTCGGCTTCTCCACTTTCCCTTCTGCCTCCCACCTAAACACACTCTTGGGTCATCTCAGGCTGGTCACATCTTTTGACAATTAGCCACCCATTAACAGGATGATTGAAAAGGAGCCAGCGTGGTTTACACATAAAGTGCTTACTCTTTTCCAGGAAGGACACGTGTCTACAGTTTTCATTAATGCTTCGGCAGATTCGTACACAAAATAAAATACTTACGCTCCTGCAAAGGGAAGCGAGTGGGGAGGGGGACAAGAAAATGAAAGGACAAAAATAACCCGTGGAGGGTTTTTAATCTTCTTTCCTTTTTGCAAGCGTGACTTAAATGGTGGCAGCGGGGTGGGTGGGGGGGTGCGCTCTCTAGTCTCTGTCTTCTTCACCTTTGGAGCCGGTATTACCAGCCGTTTTACTTGTACTTTGCCGTTATTATCTGGGTGATGGCCATGACATGTTGATCATATACGGCAGTGAGAGAATTGATTTCCCTCAACAGAAATGCTTCCAATTTTCCCAGGGCCATAATTTTATGTCCACAACAAAATAAAAGGGTCATTTTCCTTAAGATGAGGGGAATTGAAATCTTTGATAAAAGCTATGGTAAATGTTGTACCTTTGATTGTGGAAACTGCAGTTTTTCACAAACATCTGGCCTGTCTGATTTGGGGGTGTGCGTTGGGGGCAGGAGAAAGGATTTTGAAGGCTAAGAAATGTTTTTTTTTCTTTCTTTCTTTAAGGAGTTGGATCTGCTTTAAGAAAGCACTGAGTCCCACAGCTTCCCTCCCACTAAGGACTCATATTCCCATCAAGAGGGAACTATAAGGATGCTGTTTGGAGCTACCTGCCAGGCAGCAACTAAAAAGAATGACCTCGATGGTGAACGTACAGACACCTGTGCAGGCCCTCAGTGCACAGGGAGCCTGTCACAGAACACATTCATAAGCTTACAGATGTCACTGAGCACGCAAAGATGTTTTAGACCACCGAAGGCTGACAACAGGGAGGTGGCTAGGGACAAGCTACCTTTGCTCAAAGGCTCAAGAAAAGTAGCAACACAGGCTGCTGCTTCCTGAGCAGGGGCCTCACAGCTGCACTGTTTAGTTAGCAGGCTTTGCCCAACCTGATGGAACTCATTTCCCGGTAGCTGATGGAGCAACATTTACCAGCAAATATTTAGAATCTGAGAACTTTGCTTCGCCCTGAATCTACACAGGAGGTTCAACTCAGAGTTTTGTAGCCAGAGTTTTGTAGCAGGAAGCTTTGTAGAGGGGCTAAGGCACAGGAAAGAAGGTCGAAGGATAACTCTCTTGGTTTTTAAATTTGTTAATGGTTTTCTTATTTGTGCATATGTATGTGTATACACAGCATGTGTGCAGGTGCTCATAGACACTAGGACATGATATCTGATCCCCAGAGGTAGAGTTACAGGCAGTTTTGAGCCTCCTGACCTGGGTTCTCTGGAAAGGCAGTACTTGCTCTTACCCTGAACCATCTCTCCAGGCCCTGTGCCCTGCTTCTAAGCGGCACATCTCTGATCTAGAAGAAATCAATGCCGATACATTTTTTTTCCATATACACTAAATTAAACTAACATAGCATATAGAAATGGTGAGTTTTACTTCAGCTTTCTAACCAAAAGGAGGGATGAATGTTCATCTGTTAGAAAACAAATTCCATAATCAAGAATTTGAGAATATTTTCCTAGGGGTGGGGAGAAACTTTAAAGTATGAGGAAAGCAGAGACTTTCTCAAAGCACATTTTCAGAAGGAAATGCAATTGTTTCTTGTCTTTCCCCCTTTTCTTCTATCTTCAAAAGCACACTTTGTAGAAAAGTGTCTGTAACAGAAGAGTACTCAGTCTATCTTAGTTGTTATATGTGTGTCTCATGGTTCCATTGAGCTTATCCATTCTCACATTAGTAAAGAACTCCAAAGGGAAATGGGAATGAAGAGATCATATGTCTGTTTGTCAAAGCTATGAGTTAAAAATTGTGAGCCAAATCCAGCCTATCCCATGTGTCTGTATGGCCCAGCCATGGAAGAATGAATTCTTGCATTTTTTTAAATTTGTTGAAAGAAATTAATAGAAGACATTTTGTTATGTGTAAAAATATATTTGAGATTCAAATTTCAGTGTGGCCCATAAGCTGGTGGTCATTAGACAATTGTTCACTCCATCATTCATCGTCTCCAGCTGCTTTCATTCAGTGTTGAAAACCTTGGGCAAGATAGAATTGTTTCTGCCTTGTTGGACTTATTTTTAAGATTTATTTTATTTTTAATTATCTGTATGTGTCTCTCTGGGTGGGTATGTGCAGGTGATTGCAGGTGCCCTCAGAGGCCAGAGGCATAGAATTCCTGGAGCTATATTTACAGGCAAGCCATCCCACTTGAATACTCGGAACCAAATTCTTTAGGCGGATTTTTCTGTCCCACCTGCCAGCTCCCAAATAGCCGACACAGAGACTTCTTATTAATTATGAAAGCTTGGCCAATAGCTGAGGCTTGTTTCTAACTAGCTCTTATAACTTAAGTTAACCCATATCTTTTCATCTACGTTACTTTGTAATGCCATGCTGCTTGCTCTGCGTACAGGCGTCTCTGCCCTTCTTCTTTCCAGTGTTCTCTCTGCCTCAAAAATCCTCCCTAGCTATTGGCCATTTAGCTTTTTATTAAACCAATCACAGTGACATATCTTCACACAGTGTAAAGGACGATTCCACAACAAAATTCTAATTCATGGAGTCACCTCTCTAGACCCCTGGCCCAGCTTCTTATGTGGGTGCTGGGATCTAAACTTAGGCTTTCATGCTTGCACAGCATTGACTTTACTGAATGAACTAACTCCCAAGTCCCCTTAAAACCTTTATTTTCTGATTCTTATTTTGCTCTTACCTGTGGGAAAAGTGCATGATATGATTTCTGCAAAACATTTCATGTGTGAGCTAGCCTACAAACACACCTGTACCCTCCTTTGATAAGGGGATGAACTCTATCTCTTGCTATGGATAAACCTAATGAGAATCTTAGCTTCCCAAGTCACAGTTTGGATGAAGTGAAGTTCAGTAGACTGTGCGTCTGTGGTACAAATGATGTTTTATATTCTCTGAGGACTCAAGCTTGGAAAGTGGGAGGCACTTTCAAGGGCACCCTTCAAATAATAGAAATTCTTAGAACACTTAGAAATGTCTGAACCCAGAAGAAAAAAATATAAGAGCATTGTGCACATCCACTCAGAGGTTTGGGGGACAGAAGAAGAGAGCACCCTCAGTTTCTTGGCAGATGTGCTCTTCAGGTGTTGTTCGAATGACAGCAATTAAAAGGCACTCTGAAGACGCTGGACCAGGCAGGGTAAATGACAAGCCACTTCTATGACACTCATGTGAATGGCCCCACCTCTTCCAGGTTCAAACCCTTGCATTTAGAATAGTAACCATGAATCAGTAACTTGGCTGGCTCATTAACATGTGGTCTGATCTAGGTAAATCAATCTGGAGGATATCAGTGTATTTAATCTTTCCCAAGGGTAAGTTGTGGCTTTTTCCTATTTGTTGACCTTACAGCTATACCCAGAAGAGCCTCCGCATGTCATATACACATCCCCACGGAGTCTGTCTTGTGCACTGGCATATCTGCCATGAACTAGGGGCAAGACTGTGTCAGTTTACAGTTACTCTGACAAGCACAGTGGGTGAGCGTGTCCTGGAGCACCAAGGAAGAAGGAGTCTGCTCAGATAGCACTTCAAGCCATGCTGACAGCACCCATCATGGGATAAGTGATGTTGCTCATTGCTGGTGTTGGATGGGTGAGCCTTCCTACCCAAATGGTGGTTCTTAGGAGTCAGCCTCTCTGAAGAGATGTCTCAGCAGATAAGAGTGTTTGTTACTCTTGGAGAGGACCTGAGTTCAGTCCCACATGGCAGTTAACAAACATCTGATGCCCTCTTCTGGCCTCTACAGGCACCTTCACTAACATGCACATACCCACACACAGACAGAGACATACACATATACATGTAATTAAGGACAATAAAATAAATCTTTAAAAAGAATAAAATAAGAGCCAGACTCTGAGAAACTGGAGAGCGTGGTGTATCTGTAGACAAAAGAGTTATAAATAGGTGTAATTTGGGAGGCCAAATGGGTCTCTCAGGATTGCTGCCCTGTCTTGAATTTGGGTTTGTAAGCATTGGATTTGCCCTGGTGGCCACTTGCATCCAGACTGCCATGCAGTTTCTTAGCTTCAGTACCTGCAGTAACCACAGGGAGGCGGCACTCTCAGCCTCCTCTCTCTTGGTACTTGTGTCCTGGCCTCTGTCAGAATGTTTTCTCAAGTTAGTACTGTAGCTGGAGAGTTTTCTCTCCAGGTCTCGCCAAGCCCTGGCAGTCCAACAGCCCACTCATAAAATAAACATACAGACGCTTATATTATTTAAACTGTTTGGCCTAATGGCTCAGGCTTCTTGTTAACTGTTCTTATATCTTAAATTAACCCATTTCTATTAATCTATACTTTGCCATGTGGCTCGTGGCTTATCAGTACCTTACATCTTCCTTGTCATGGCGGCGGCTGGCAGTATCTCCCTCTCTGCCTTCCTGTTCTCTCAATTCTCCTCTCTGTTAGTCCCACCCATACTTCCTGCCTGGCTACTGGCCAATCAGTGTTTTATTTATTAACCAATCAGAGCAACACATTTGACATACAGACCATCCCACAGCATAGTACTCATTACAGGTTGATAAGTGTCCCACAGAGGAAAAATCTCTTCCATGGATAAAGAAGTTAGGGGGAAATGATAGACTGAAGAACATTGAACAATTTTCTTTACTATTCCTTAGAATCTTTGCTTTGGATATATGCATGAAACCTGTCTAAGAGCACAATATCATGAGCATTTCTGAATATTACATGGCCAAGAATGCTACTTTCAATGAGAAATTAGATTTCTGTTGTCCACAATTTAGAAAATGTTGAATTAAACTTTCCAGCCATCAGCAAGCTAAGACACATTCATCCAAGTTGGAGATTATTAAACTAATAGACTGGGATAGTGTTAGAAGTAGCACAGGTCAGGGCTGGCAAGTGGCTCATTTGGTAAAACCATTGCTGTGCAAGATGAATGTTCAAGATGGGACCCCAATATCCATGCAAAACGCCAGGTATGATCTCAAGTGCCTGTAATCCTAGCTCTGAAGAGGAGGAGATGGGAGAATCCCAGGACTTTGGTGCCCAGCCAGTCCAGTTAATCAGTGAGCGGTGAGTTCATTGGAAAGACCCTGTCTCAAAAACTAGATGAATCGTGAATGAAGAAACCCAAAGTTTATCTCTAGCCTCCACGTGTACACATACTCTAGAACACACACACACACACACACACACACACACACACACACACAAGGCAGAATGTTGGGACTAGAGAGATGGCTATTTAGTTAAGAGCACTTCTTGATCTTCCAGAGGACCTGAGTTTGATATCAGCACACATAGGACTGGGTTCACAACTACTTGTAACCACAGCTCTAGAGGATCCCACTCCTCTGGCCTCTGTGGGTACTGTACACATGTGCATGCATGTGTGTGTATACACACACAATTAAAATTAAAAAAATTATAAAAGAGGTAGCATGGGTCTTAGTTTTCTAACTAAAATATTTTCAAAATATGACCAACTTTGGCCTGCCAAGATGGCTCATAGCTAAAGGCACTTGCTGTCTGGTCTAAAGACCCGGGCTCAATGAATAGGACCCACAGAGGAAGGAGAGGACTGTGAGAAAAGTTGTTTTCTGATCTCCACATGCACACAGGAGCACATACCTCCCACCCTGCCAGACACAAAATAAATAAATAATCATGGTCATGTTTTTAGTATGGACATTCCTAAAACCTTAGAAAAGTCATTGTGTTTGAAGTTTCATGTGTTCATGTGTCTTATGCGTGTGTAGTTTTAAAAAACTTATAAATTGATGCACACATATGCACAAACAAGTATCACATTTTTTTTGTCATCTATCAAACATATAGCATGTATTCTGTGAGAGTACAGGATCCTTTTCTAGGGTTTAGGGAATTCTTCCACTGCTCATTCTATGTGCAAAGGGCAAATGGACTGACATCAATCTCACTATCAGTTTAAGCAGAAGAACTCCCTTGGAGTGTCTTGGCAATTTCTGTTCCCATGGTGACTGGACAAGAAGATGTAGAGTCAGTGTTTTCCAGAACAATTGGGGGCAGAGTGGTGTAAGGCAGAGGTTTCCACCACTCTACAGAAAGCCTGAGGTTTGAAGTCTGACCACAGAGTGAACTGTGAGTGGGTTCCTTGCCTCTCGATGACGGTGATGCTGAGGTGTTTCAGGAAGCATGCACATCTATGTGATTTCAACTTGAGCCAGAAGAGGATGCCTGGGAAGTCCAAGGGAGGCTGAGAATGGTTTCAGACAGAAGTGATGATGGATTGGAGCATCTTGTGCGTAAACCCTGGAGAGCCAAACACAGGCTGTTGATCTAAACAAACAATATGAACCACTCAACGAGTGTGCATGAAGATGTCATTCAATCAAAGTATCAAAACTTCCAGTTATGATGCATGAGGATCCCTCAAATTAATAATGACGCTAAAACACGGAGAGGAGGTATTTAGAAAGAGAATTCTGTATTTAGTTGATTCTGCAAAAATGCCTGGAGTAAAATAGACAGGCTCCTCCCTTTAGGAGTTTACAAACTAGTTGCCAAAAAGTAACTGGGGACAATTGAGTAGTTTGTGACAAGAGAAATGATAGACGTAACTGCAGGTCGCTCCATGAAAGAGAAGGGCTTCTCGATGTTGAGACAAGGTGGCAGGATGAGAAATGGAGTGAGGCAGTTCAGAAAAGTAATGGCGGAGATTACATCTGAAGGGCACACAGTGTCATCAGATAAAAAGGAAGGTGAGAGACAGAGTTATTGCGTGGGAGAAAGGCACATAAAAACCTTGCAGTGAGTGACATCATGTTAAAATTCATTTGGAAAAACAAAAGTAGTTCAGCACAACTTCGGGAAGCATGCTTCCAAGGAGAAGGAATGGTCTGTGTCCGGCAAGTGAGGAGACACAGCCCAGATGAGCACAGCTAGTCATCAAAGCCGTGGATGGGCTAACGACAAACAATGAGAAACTCCAGGACTTCATTTTTTTAAAGAACATAGTCGTGTATTTCAGAATGATCAACCTCAACCTTGGGCTTGTTGAGTTTGAGAACCAGTTAGAGACAGAATGATTGGAAATCAGACAAAATCCAAAAGAAAGTTCCTTAGGGTAGTGATAATGGGGCTGGAGAGACAAGGATGGGTCTCAGACATAGTTTGAAAGTAAACTTGAAAGGACTCAGAGAGTGGTGGGGTAGGTAAGAGTACGTTAAGAGATGTGGAGCCCCCTGGATGGAAAGCAATGAAGGCTGCTTTTTTTTTTTTCACTGTCAAGGATACCAGTGCCCCTGGGAAAGAGAGTCACATAGTCAGCAGTTATGGGACACATTGGGTGTGGTTGGAGCTTGCACTGGGTGCAGAGTCTGAGAACAGAGTGAGGTATTTCAACATGTCAGTATGCCTTAGTAAGCACATGGCACCTGGTGGATGGGGGAAAGATGGATGAGCGGAGCCGTGAGTCTCAGGCCAGGATCAGGGATGATGTGGTGGAAGAGATGTTTGGCTTAGATTATTATTAGGTTTTAATAGATGTTTTAATACTGGGAGAATCAAAACAATCTAAATTTATTGCCTTATACTGATAGATGTCATAAGTCCAAAAATGGAACTCACAAGGCTAAAATCAATGTGTTGGCAGGGTTGTATTTTTTTTTTCTGGAAGCTCCAAGGGAGAATCAAGTTCATTGCCTTATCCAGATTCTAGATGCTGCCCTTGTTCCTTGGCATGTGGCCCTGTTTCAATGATGGCATCATGCCAACCTCTGACTCCATCATCTCTTCTCAACTATCTCATCTTATCTCATCTCATCTCACTTTCTTGTCTCTTTTATTCCCCCTTAAAAGTATGTTTATGCTCATATTGGGCCCACTGGTTAATCTCATCTCAAAATCTTTGAGTATTACTATGCTACTTATGTTTCTTATTACTGAGATCAAACATCTAACAGGAACAGCTAAGGAAGGGAGGGTTTATTTAGAGTCACAGTCTGAGAGTACGATCCATCATGGTGAGAAAGGCATAGAGACAGGAACATGGGGCATCTGGGCACACTGGGTCCACAATAAAGAAGCAGAGAGGTGAATGCTGGTACTCAATGCCTTTACTTTCTGTTCAGTCTAGGACTGAGATACTGCTGTCCAAATTCAGGGTGGGTTTTCTCTGCCCAGTTAAACCATTCTGGAAAAAAACATCTCAGGCATGCCCTGAAGTGTGTCTCCAAGATGATTCTAAATCCTGTCAAACTGAGAATGAAGAAAGACCCTCATTCATTCACAATCCTGACAGTGGAGATAGATTATCACAACTCACACTTGCCAAGTGTTTTTTCCCATCTGACTCAACATAGTCACAGACTACAGGGACAAGAAGTAGACATCTTTCTGAGGGGGAGAGCATTATTCTGTCATCTTTAGAGAACACAAGAAGCCCTGTTAAGGAGTAGAGTCACACACAGTAGGAGAGTTGCCAGCCTCCCAGTTTGCAAGAGACTTCTAAGAGAGGTCAGAAGAAGTGGGTAGATGAATTTCAGATTCCCACCACAAATTAGAAACAACATCCTCCAAAAGTTGTAGGAGAGCCTTGAACTAAGCAAAGATGTAAAGCTGCTGGTAACCCTAGGGAGTCACATCCATCTTCCTAGAAAAGTTTGAAATGGGTTCTATTCATTGTATTTACTCTTTCATTTGACAAATAATTGTTGAGCCCATAGCTATTGTGAGTGGGATAGAGACTAAAATGATCCTATAAAAGAGGGTAAGACATGAACAGAGAGCAGCGGTGACCTGCAGCCTGCTGCAGGGACACTGGAGAGACTGAGTGACAAGTGTGCCTTGAATCATTTCTTTACACATCACCAGCCACTCCCTCCTGAATTTACTCTTTAAAAA
>CABHPH010157017.1:0-42750 GCA_902168325.1 Peromyscus nudipes
TTGAGTGTCACGTTCTGGCCAAAAGCAGAGACTCGGTCACACTCTTTTCTTCCCCCTTCAGGATGCCGGTCTCCCTCCTGTCAAAAGAATTCAATAATGACGCCCTAGTTGTGATAGCCGGTAATTACCTTTCCATCCCTCCCTACATCATTCCTAAGACCCACTTCCACTCTTGGAAGAAATCAGGTTAAGAAGTAGAGCAATCCGCAAAGTGGGAGGATGGGGGAGCAACTAGACAGTGGAGGCGGGAAGCTGAGAAGCCAGGGAGCCCCAGGCTAGCTGCAGCTCTATCCATCTGTGGGGAGTGGGGGGGAGATGTCTTTCTGTTCGCTGTGACTGTATATTGTTCCCATTGGTTTGTAAATAAATAAAGCAGTAATAAACAAATTGCTTTGGCCTAAGGCAAGGCAGTGTAGAGGCAAGCGGGAAATCCAAGCAGAGATACAGAAAAGAGGTAGGCCGGATGGGAGAGATGCCAGCCTGCCACTCAAGGAGCAACATGCCAGAGGCTACGCAAGCAAAGCATTGATGAATAGAAATGGGTTGATTTAAGATGAATAAGCCAGCTAGCAAGAAGCCTGAGCCTTAGGCCAAACAGTTTGTAATTAATATTGAGCCTCTGAGTAGTTATTTTATAAGCGGCTACAGGACCGAGGTGGGAGAGATTCATCTGGACTGCGGGGCCAGGCGGGACCGGAGAAACTTCCGGCTACAGAGCTGCTGATGGACTGAGGGCTGGCTGATGAACCAGGCTGGAACAGTGGCAGAAGGCTGTAGGATACTGGCATGGCTCTGTCTGAGGAAGGGGGAATGTAACGCTGCGAGTCCAGTCTCAGGTGAGCCTGTCATCATACTGTTTCCTCAAAAGGAAGATGAGGAGAGAAATCAGAGACCCCAGCCCAAACCCCCTGATTCTAACTGTAGACTCCAGCAGTAGCAGACCTGGCTTCCTGTGTGAGCCGTTCAGGTCCTCCCTCAGTCTTTGTCTTCATAACAGAGGCCCCAGTGGGCCATGGGGACAGAGTGGCACATTGTCCTGCCCCAGAGAGTGGTCCCTGAGTAAGCACCAACATCTGTTGACTGAACTGCACAGTGCCAAGCCTTTCCCAAAGCTACGGAATCAGAAGAGTCTCGTAAGAGATGCCTAAGGTGGTTCTCAGTACAATGTGAGATGTGCATCCATAAAGCGTCTGAAGGGCTTGTCCCAGGGCCCTCCACATGGCAAACATTTAGGACCAAGGGGTTCAAGTTAAGGGGGAAGGAGCTAAAGCAAGAGTTCTCAGTGGATGGTTTTGTCACCAAGGTTCTTCGGGCAATGTTAGGGAAGGTTTTTGGTTGTCCTGACTAGTGGGCACTACTGACATGTAGTGGGCTGGATTGGGAGTGTGAATGAGCTCCTGCAATGCACATCTCTGCCCTCTCCAGGGAGAATTGTGTCATCCAATTCATCAGCAGTGCTGTCCCTTAGAGCTCTGCAGAGGCCGGATTCCACACTCAGAAAACAGGTCTACTGGAATTTCATTCCCTCTCCAAGTTCCTCTGAACCAACAGAGAAGGAGAAAAGGACTCAGCCACTATGGAGCTGAGTTCCTCTCTGCTTCAGGAGGCAATCAAGAGCTAACTAAACCTGAATTGCCCCTTCCCAAGGGGTGGAAAAAAATGCCCAGCAAAGAGAGAAGTAATGAGCTTGTTAATTAGAATTTCTTGAAAGCCAAAAGATAGGAGAGAGTTATGATATCACTTTTCTTCCAATGAATTGAGCATAATCTTTAAGACAGATGTTTATCTCCCCACTGACGGGAAAACCCATGTCGTAATGGGTGTGGGATGCCTGGGCACTCTGTGAGTCCTTTGCCCTGCCTGCAGAATTTTAGTTCAGCCCCTCCCCTCCCCTTTCTCCTTCCTCTCCCCTCCTCTCTTTCTAAATAGAGTTTCACTAAGTTCCCCAGACCGGCCTTAAACTGTTGATGTTTCCGCCTCAGGTTCCCAAATGCCAGAATTTCTACGATCCAGTTATGCGAAAGGTTCAGAAAAGACAAATCTGCATGGCTGAGGGTCGAAGTAGAGTGGGTGTGGGGAAGGGGAGCGAACGCTGAGGAGCGCGCTGTTTATGCTGAGGATTCCAAAAGCGTTCTAAAGCAACGGTGGTTCTCAACCTTTCTAATGCCACGACCCCTTGACACAGGTCCTCATGTTGCGGTGACCCCTCAACCTTAAAATTATTTCGTTATTACTTCATAACTGTCATTCTGCTACTGTTTTGAATCACAATATAAATATCTGATAGACAGGTGGTCTTAGGGGACTCCTGTGAAAGGATCATTCTCTAAACACATTTTAAAGCTATTAACAGGCAACCACAGGGGTCACCTTCAAGCTGGCTTTTTCTAAAGAATAGGATTGAAAGGAGAGAAGGAGGGAGGGAGGGAGGGAGGGAGGGAGGGAGGGAGGGAGGGAGGGAGGGAGGGAGGGAAAAGAGGAAACATCAATGGAAATGAGATGTATCTCGTTCTCACAGTCACTAGGGTCAGTCCAAAAGCCACCCTTTTCCTTGTGTCCCATCCATTCTCCCCACCCACAAGTTACCTTCTAGACTCACAGAAAGCATTACTTTCCCTTTTCATGTGCCCCTGTGGGCCACAGCTGTTCATTTTTGGATCATCAGTGCCAAGCCCTGATTTTTATCCATCACTGAATTCCTTTCCTGTACACATAACAGGAGTTCAGCCAGGAGTTTAGTCAGGAGTTTAGTCAGCACTCTTGGGTAAAGGAATATCATATGGCTGGTGTGACATCATCCTTCTCTTCTCTGGCACACGACTCCTAAAAATCCCTGAAATGGCACTCATCTTTTTGATGCTGCTAAGACAGGCTTTGGGGTAGAGGCTGCTTGCTGTGGACCCAACCGGGTCATTAGAGAGTTGAAGGTCAGCGCCCTGCCCTATGCATACACCTCTAGGTATGAAGAGAGGCTGACAATTGAGTTCCTCACTGAGGGCCCATGGCTCAGTCCTTCTGAGGGACTCAGAGTTTGGCACACTCCCCGGTAGGCAGACAGATAGAGAGAGAGGCCGTGGCTAGGTAACAGAGGTGGCAAACTTCCAAGGTGGCTGGCTTTCTCCTCACTCTCCTGACCTGAGACAAAAGCCCAGCAACTTAAAACAAAGTCCTTGTGGGCTTTTTCTTCTACCAGCAGGCCGCTCTGATGGATTAGTTCCACAAGTTCAAGGCCCGATCAAGATATGTATTCACACCTGTTGTGAGCCAATCAGCTATCCTGACTGTAAACGGACATTTCCTGTCCCAGCTACCTATTTCCAAATATCTGACAGCTGCTTTCCAAATTACCACACAGAGGCTTATATTAATTATAAATGCTTGGCCAATAGCTCAGGGTTGTTACTGACTAGTTCTTACAACTTAACTCATTTCTATTAATCTATGTATTGCCATGTGGCTCATGGCTTTACCTGCCCTCTAGCATGTGTTGCTTTCTGGCTGGCTGGCTGGCATCTCTTCACTCTGCCCTTCTCCTTCCCATCATCCTTAGTTTGGTCACCCACTTCCTGCCTGGCTACTGGCCAAACATCATTTTATTAAACCAATTCCAGTAGCAAATCTTTACAGTGTACAAGAGGTTTATTCCACAGCAATTCCCCCTTTTAGTCTAATTAAAAAGGGAGGTTTTAATTTTAACATAGTAAGATTATGTACAACAAAAACAGTTATCATGTAAGAATTACAGTTACAATATCCAGCTTATTTATATTTGGCAAAACTAGAGAAAATATTCTATTATCTATCTTATCTTTGTGAGTCCAAAGTTTTGTGCCCTAATTTATCTTTTATCACAACTAAAGAGAACTATAACTATAACTATCTAGTCTTCAACTCCATCAAGGACCCTAGAAGGATGAAATGTTACCTAATGACAGGGACATCAGGCTACCTTGACAGTCAACCAAAGTTTCTCTGCAATGTTGGGGCATCCATCTTTGGCCTACAGGCCTAGCATATCTGACAGACTTTCCTGTGAGGCAGGGAATTTTGAAGGACTGTCCTACCTTGTCTTGGCGAAGTTTGGCAGTGGCTTTTGTGTGTGTCCTGCTGGTCTAGTTTGGACAGTAACTGTCAGCAATTGAGGCAAGGGCAGTTTCTTTGTCCACATGGCCAGCTTTTGCCATAAAGAAAACAAACTCCATATGGAGTTTCTTTGATGTCCATCATCCTCTCTGGAGTACATTGGTGTTGCCAGGAGCAGACATGTCTCACTGTCATAGAAGTCTAAGTTATTAAAACATTTTAAATTCCATATGTAGGTCTTTGAAATATCTGAAGATTATCTAACCATCTGAAATATATAGATACCTATATATTTCTGTACACCTAGAAAACCTAACTAACATGACTATAAGTTTGACTATTATAGATGACCATTAATCTGTATTTTTAATTATACATTACATTTTAAAATTATTTGTATAAACATTACGTCTTAAAAAGAGTAGAAATATACAAATAACAAAATTAACTTTAAATTTGTATCAATAAACTAAAATCCATACCAATGTAAAATATGTAAGATTAATAGTTGTTTTTTTGGATTAAAGTAGATTCAATAGTCTATCCTTTTATCCTGTCATTTCTGTATCCACCCTTTTTCTTTTCAGAACAAGATCCCTGAATCTAATCTCCTTTGATTAGCTTTTTTCCTGACAATTATCCATAACAACTTGTAACTAACCCCCTTAAATGATAATAAATATACATAACCCATTTTTTGGGAATGTGGGCATAGTTTTCTAGACTGCTTCATGTTGATTGAGGGTGCTGGTAATCTCTGGGACCCTGAGAAAATTCATATTCTGGTCAAGTCCTGACTGGAGTATCCTGTGAGGCTGGATCATCTCAGTCAGCAGCCTTGAAGCTGTCCTGGATGTTGGATCAACCAGAACAAACTTTTAAAGGTAATATACATATCTGTATTAGTACAAGTATAGACTGTGTGTAGGTCAGCCAAAGATGATTTTTGTTATGTGTTTGAGCAGGTAAAATATATATCATGTGTCTTGTAGTTCTCTTAGGTTTATTTTTTTATGTCTGTAGTCAGGATTTCAGGGGGTTTAATCAGGATTTCCTCAATGAAATCTGAATGTCTTTAACTTTGAATGAATCCACAGCCTTTCATTTCCTGTGGAAATAAAAGCAAAACCTCTCCCCTAAAGTAACACACCTCTTGACTTAAATTTTGATGTCAAGATATTTTTAAAATACATAGATTGAATTAATCCAGCAACATTTTTAATCAAATGTCTCTTAGCAGCTGTTGCTCCTTCCTCAAACAATTCAAAGACAACACAATAACGTACAGTATCCAGACTCGCTGTGTATTTTCCATCTTTATGTGGCTTTCTTTATATTACTTTACTCCCTTTTTAAGGGTTTTATTATTTTAAAGCTATATATTTCTTTTTTATGACTGTCTGTACCTTCTCTTTTCTCTCTCAAGCCTATGTATGTTTTTGAATACACTGTAAACTGTTTAGAGGTTTTTTTTTCTGTCTGAATTTGTCTTTACTGTATATCTGTGACCTTTTCTGTCTGCATGAGCAAAAACCCTAAACCTGTCATGCACTGTGCTAGCACTTGCAGCTCAAGCCCAAAGTTAGCGGCTAGGAGAAGCCTCTCTGTACTACAGCCCATGTGAGAGACTGTGGAAAGACACTATGCTGCTTAGCTCACAGGCAGCTGTCCAGAGATGTGTCTCTGCACCAAGGCCGGCATGAGAGACTAGGAAGCCCAATGTGGCTCTATTTTGGTGCATTTAGAACCTTTTTTAAGCTTTCTCAGGTCTTATGTGGCTATTCCTGCCCCAAATTGGGCTGCCATATGTAATCAGACATTTTCTGTCCCAACCACCTGTTCCCGAATACCCAGCAACTGCTTCCCAAATTACCACACAGAGGCTTATATTAATTATAAGTGTTTGGTCAATAACTCAGACCTGTTACTGACTAGTTCTTACAAGTTAAACTGACCCATTTCTATTAATCTTTGTATTACCATGTGGCTTATGGCTTTACCTGTCCTCTAGCATGTGTTGCTTCCTGGGCAGCTGGCTGGCATCTCCTCACTCTGACCTTCTCCTTCCCATCATCCTTAGTTTGGTCACCTTGTCTATACTTTCTGCCTGGCTACTGGCCAATCATCATTTTATTAAACCAATTCCAGTGACAAATCTTTACAGTATACAAGAGGATTATTCCACAGCACCTGGCTTTATAACCCCAGCCCTGGAGAAGAGGCTGCACTTTTTTTTTTTAACTTCTCCAGCCCTCCATGTGCTTTTGTGGAGGGTCTTCTCCTCTGTGTGTCTGCTGGATGCACGTGTTTCCTCACCACCAATAAATACTTTTCTTCAACTGCTAATTCTCTTTGCTCCTGCTTACCTTGTGAGATTTTCCTCTGCTGCTACCTGCCTTTTAATTTTTTTTAACCAGTGGAGAAAACAAACCCATTCAAGACCCCAGATGGTAACACTTCATGCCTATGCAATGAAGCTCCCATGGAAACCCCAAGGGGCAGAGTTCAGAGAATTACCTGGTGGGAATGATCTGAGGGCACCAGAAGGCAGTGTGCTCGGGCAGGTTGTGAAGGCTCTGCACACCTTCCCACGTGCCTCCCCCCCCCCCACATATTTCTTCCACTTGGCAGTTACAGAATTACAAACTGGTGATCTAGCACATGAATGGTTTTCCTGATTCCTATGGGTGATTCCAGAACATCACAGAGGTCATAATGAGAACCTCCAATCTTTAGTTGTTTGCTCAGAAGCAGAGTGGTAGTCTGGACTTTGGCATCTGAAGCGGCGATGACACCTCCCCAAGTCCCTTACCCATCAGAGAAACTATCTTGTGAAGGTTAGTACTCACTGTCTACCTGACAGGACCACTAGTCACCTAGGAGGCCAGCCTCCAGCAACCTGTGAGGGATGAGTTAACCTCTGGACACACCTGTGAGAGAGTATCTTGTTTGGGTTAACTAAGGTGGGACAATCCATGCTGGAAGAGATCAGCACTGTTTCCTGGGCCTGGGTCCCAGAATGCATAAAAAAACGAAAAAGCTAGCTGTGTCCTGGCATTCACTGCTCTCTGATTCCTGACTGTGGCTATGACATGAGCAGCCGCTTCAACCTCCTGCCGCCGGACTTCCCCACCATGATGGACAGTACCCTTGAACTGTGACACACAATGAACTCCGTTTCCTCTGAGTTGCTCACTTTTCCAAGCAGTGGAAGCTATCCTGTGCTGCTCCTGAGGTTGCAACATCCGGCTCAACAGCAAGGATCTGTTGAGTGGTCTTCTCATGCCTGCTCTCCATCCTTATAGTGAAGCAGAGTGCGCTAGAAAACAAAGAGGAGACTGTGGAGGTGCCGCAGCAGCGGCAGTGGGGAATGATGCACGTTGCTGAGTTCCCAGTCAGCCTGGGAAACTTAGTACAACTATGTCTCAAATCTTAACCAAATCAACATTTTAAAGGCTGCATTTTAAGATTTCTTATCCACGTGAATGTGTGATAGACACTGCACTCCTTCCCACGTGTTTACATATTTCCTCTTTTTACTTTATTATTTTATTTAAATAACATTTTTTTCATTTATTTTTGCATGCTGACCATAGTTTCCCCTTCCTCCTCTCCTCCGTTCCTTCCCCCACCCCATTTCCTCTTTTTAGATGGGCGGGAAAAATTATGCACCATCATTTTTTTCTTCACTGAAGTTAGATGTGGCAGCGTGACAGCAAGACCAGTGAGATACTGGAAATGTGTGCCATTCCAGCTGGAGCCAATGCACAAGTCCCCCGAGCTCTCAGCCCTGCTCTTACTGAGTTGGTATCCTGTGCTTCCTCTTCCTGAGTCCTGAGCATTTAAAACAAGTCAGCCTCCCGTGCCGATAGCTGTCACATGGATAAGAAAAATAAGACATGGCTTTGTTGGAATAAGCTACTTAACAAGGTTAGGGATAGCTTCTGCAGAGCAAAGCTGCCCTAAACTAACTAACACAGAAGGGATGTCAGAGAGGAGAAGGACAGAAACACTTCTAAAGCATCTAGATGGATTTCAACTCTGCCATTGGGAAAAGAATTCAGATTGCTATAGACAATGCAATAGACTGCGAAGACAGTGGATTGGGGGTCTGTTGTAGGTAAACCTGTATTTCTGTATGCTATTAACATAAATTGTTGTGAGTCAGAGTATTGCTGCCTGGGGGACCAGCCTCCAGACAGCCCAGGGCTTGAAGGGAATCCATGGCATTGGCGCATACGAGACGGTTTTTATCTGAGAGGTTAAAGGAAAATGACACACTCTCTCTTGATGGTTTCCTTCAGACCTTTCATTTATTCTTCTTTTGCATTCTCTATTCTTTATTTTCCAAATAATTTCCTTCTCCCATTCTTGATGTTTCTCTTCTAACTCTATCTTGACTCTTGATGATTCCCTTCTAGGTCCTTCTAATGCTCTTATTCTTGATATTTTCCATCTAACTCATTTTAACTCTCTCATTCTTGGTGTTTTTCGTCTTGTCCATTTTAACTCTCTCTAACTCTATCTCTATTCTTTCTCTTACAGCTTATAGACCCCAGCAAAATCTTTCAGACAATATAGGAATTACAGTGTGGTTACATTCTGTTTTTCAAGTGAATGGTTACAATGAATACAGGTAAAAACATGTTTTTTCATCTCCCTTATATGATTAAACATTTTACTTACTACAAGTGAAAACCAAATTATTCCAAGAACCCACATACATTCATACCCAGGCAACTTGTTAGAGATTAACTATGTTAGTGTGAGCAAGCAAGGTATTCTTCTCAGTCAGGTCTTTTACCAACAGGCTGTATTTTTCAGTTACAAAGAAAGGGCCAATTACTTTATTACTTATCTTGAAAGATAATCTTACAAGGAATCTTAAAGTAACCACAAACCTAAACTTTTATATATGAAAAAGAATCAGTCAGCTCTACTTTAAATCTTTAGGGTACATACCCACTCATCAATAGTTTCTATATCAGGAGATTATGAGCAAAAATGAGTATAAGGAATTAATCTTAACCTTTGGTCATCAGCCAATCCTAGCAAGAAAGGTGTATCAGCTAGTAATAATTGGACTACTTTGTTCTTGTTCCCTGACCTTAAAGAGTTCCACATTCAACTATGTGCTTTTCTAAAACTTTAGATTATCTTCTTGGTTTTTTTTTTTTTTTAACCTCAAAGCTATTTGACAAAAACATCTTAGTCTAACTTTGTTATTTTCAAAGCTTTATTTCAGCTGTGATGCACTCTGAAACCTGTGAATACATCTCCCAACATTAAGGTTAAAAGAATTTAAGCTAGCTGGGCTACTGGAACACAGTTGTTTTTCTTAATCATTAACCTGAGCTACAGTCTACACGGCTCCTCAATAGAAACTCATGTATTGTAGCTGTGTGAAGCTTCCTTGTATTTATTTTTATTCATCAAAACTCTGTATAAACTAACATTATTGTTATTATTATCAATTAGACAGTACAGCTTAGGAAGAAATCATCTTCCTAACCCACAGGTTAAAATGCCCAGTAGAATGGGATGTTTCCATGAGATAAACACACTACATCACAGGCAGTGGGGATCTCCCCACACCCAATCACACCATGCCAGCTACCAGAGAAAGATAGCTACACCAAACATGTAAAGGCACAGCAGAAGCAAAAGACATTCCAGGGTCTGCAGTCTTGGGGCCTTGCCTAACTAAGGTTGACCCATCAGAGAGTCTCCTCCTGATGTGCTGACACCTTGAACTTCAATTACCACATGCTGCTCCTCTGGCATGGCCACCAGCATCAGAGATTCTCAATTCTTCCTTTAATGGCAAGCACTGGTTTCTCCTGGATCACAGTGCCCAGTGGTACATTCAACAGCTTGAGGTCACATAACATGATGCTGACTGCTTTGGAGTCTAGCAATTGCCTGTGCTGTTCAGTCAGGGTCACACAGTGCGTACAACAGCTTCACAGCATATGAAGGAAGGAAAACTGCAAGCTGATACACAGAAGATGTTCATGCTGAGAGTAACAAAAGGGACCTACTTGAAGAGGCCTTGGATGATAATAAAGGCTTAGCTCCATCAACACACACACATACACACACACACACACACACACACAGAGAGAGAGAGAGAGAGAGAGAGAGAGAGAGAGAGAGAGAGAGAGAGATTTTTAAAATTAGAAATGAAAAATTTCCAGTTTCTGTGGTCCTATCTATTCTATTAAATACTACAGGCTCATGCAGAGTTTCCTGGAGAATTCCCAAAGGTGTGACCCTCATACATCAATGAGCCTGCCTGTGCTTCAGGGCCAGTGCAAACAGCTATTGCAAGTTCCATTTGCTGCTCCAGTGATGGTGCAAATGGAGCTGCACTCTCCAGCTTCTCACCTGCTCCTCCTCTAAAATGTCACAAAGTCATAGTCACACCTAATGTGGGCTCAGTGTTTCAGAGGTCAGTGAACCAGCTTTCCCCATTCATACTCAGCACTCACATGTGGTAGCATGGGGTTGGGACTGGTGTGGTGATTTGAATAAGAATGGCCCCCCCTTAGGCTCATATATTTGGATGCTTAGTCACTAGGGAGTGAACTCTTTGATAGAATTAGTAGGGTTAGGAAGTATGGCCTTATTGGAGGAAGTGTGTCACTGGGGAGGGGGGCTTTGTGGTTTTCAAAAGCCCACACCCTCTGTCTCTATCTCTCTGTCTATCTGTCTGCCTCTGTCTCTGTCTGTCTTTGTGTCTTTCTCTCTCTCTCTCTCTCTCTCTCTCTCTCTCTCTCTCTCTCTCTCTCTCTCTCTCCCTCTTTGCCTATAGACCAAGGCTTAGCTCTCAGCTACTACTCAGTGCCATGCTACCATGCTCCCTATCATGATGAAAATGGTCTAAGCCTCCAAAATTGTAAGCAAGCCCCCAATTTAAATGCTTTCTTGCTGTGGGATATCTTTCTGTGTGCTGTGCCTATGTGTTGCTCTGATTGGTTGATAAATAAAGCTGCATTGGCCTATGGCAGGGCAGCTTAGAGGCAGGCAGAAATCCAAGCAGATATATGGAGAGAAGAAAGGAGAGGAAGGGGAGACGCCAGCTGCCTCCGTGGAAGGAGCAGCAAGATGCCAGGAGTCCAGTAATGCCATGGTCATGTGGCAGCTTATAGACTAATAGAAATGGGTTAAGTTATAAAAGCTAGCTAGCAAGAAGCCTGCCGTAGACTATACAATTGGTAACTAATATAAGCCTCTGAATGATTATTTTATGAGCAGCTGTGGGCCACAGGGCCAGGCGGGAATGGAGAAACCTTCCGACTACACTTTCCTTCATAAGAGTTGCCTTTATCATGATGTCTCCCTTCACAGCAATGGAGCAGTGACCGAGACAGGCAGTATCCATGGCATTGGTTCCTATTACTGGATCAAGTCACCATGCCTGACTCATTTCTCTTTTACAGTAATTCATCTTTGAGGACGAAGGCTGTCATTAAGGCCCTTTCACTCTATGAGCTGTGTCTGTGTCTGCAGGTGTCTGAACTGTAGGTAAGACAGAGTTCAAGTTCTTTGGTTGCATTATGACTCAGTGGAATTAAGTGACAGTCTCGGTCAGTGTTGCCTTCCTCCGCTGACAAGGTTAGGAAGTTGGGTGGGACTCTCTGCTCTACTCCAATAAGCCAGCAGTTATGAAACACTTTACAAAATACATCTATAATGTGATAGTCACTGAAGCCCTGGGAGATAGTTCAGATTAATTATCTCTGTCTGTTTGGATTCAGAAGTCAAAGCAAGGTTTAGTTACTATCCTAAACTCAGAGCTAAAACAGGAACCACCTGGAATGAATCCTAGGTCTCTAGGCATAGAGGAGACAGTACAGGGCATGGAAAACACACAGACCATGAAGTCGCACTGTGACTGAATCCCTGGTTCTACGAGTTACTAGCTATGGTAAGTCAGAGAGGGTGACACGGTGGGGCTAAAGACCTACCCCAGTGGTCTACCTCCTGTAGGTCAGCCCCACCTCATAAACCTCCCACAAGCTCTCCAAACAACAGTGCCAACAGCTGGACCAAATATTTCACATGAGCCTATGTGGGGCGGGGAGAGGGGGGTTCACATTGAAATGCTAATATATGCCTTTAGGCAGCTTTTGGAATTATTGGTTTATCATCTCTAGAAATGTTGCTTCTTCCCCAGACTCTCTTGTCTTTCCTTCAGGGACCTCTGTCATGTGGTATTGGACTGGTTCACTGGGGGTATGTGCTTTACCCACAGAAATGGCTGATGGAAGCATGGAGGAGCCCAGGACAACCTTAATCTTCAAAGATGAAGTCTTTGATATGATTTTTTTCTGTTTTCTGTTCCTTTCTAGATATTTTCTTCAACCTATGTCCTTGTCCATTTATTTTCTCTATATTTACACCTAATCTGCAGTTCTGTTTCATCCATTGAACTTTAAAGTTTTGAATTATTTTAATTCTAGGTTTTCAGTCTGTTCATTTTTGTAGTTCTTGATTATTCTATGAAACAATCTTGTATTTCATTTCCTTGTATATATTTATTACAGTTCCTTTGAAGATTATATATCTGATAACTACACTCTCTCCATGTCTTTTCTACCTCTTCTTTTAATCAAATTATTTTTATCTCATAATATATTGGTTATCCCTATTGGAGATCTACTCCTCATATTTGGAAAGTCTCAAAGATAGATAGATAGATAGATAGATAGATAGATAGATAGATAGATAGATAGATATAGATAGATATAGATAAATGTATATATATAGATATAGACATAGATATACATTTTTAATTTAATGTGTGTACGTGGGTAATATGTGTACATATGTGTACATGCACATGTTGACATGTATGTGGATATGTGGAGGTCAGAGGACAGCTTATAGGAGTTGTTTCTCTCCTTCCACCATGTGAGTTTTGAACTCAGATTTTGTTTTGTTTTGTTTGTTTTTTGAGACAGGGTTTCTCTGTGTAGTTTTTGGTACCTGTCCTGGATCTCACTCTGTAGCCCAGGCTGGCCTCGAACTCACAGAGATCCACTTGGCTCTGCCTCCCGAGTGCCAGGATTAAAGGCGTGCGCCACCGCCGCCCGGCTTGAACTCAGGTCTTTAGGCTTGGTGACAAGCATCCTAACCCACTAAGCCATCTGGCAGGCTCACAAAGATAAAATTTAAGCTCAGCTTGATCTTCTTCCACAGCAAATTTATATTTGCCTCTGGAGGTCAGGAGATGGGGGGCATAGGTCTTCGGGTGGTCTCCTGAGCCCAGGCAGGAGGTTGTTAGGGCTCTTCTTCAGTGGGCTCTGAGTACATATACTTGTTGTCTCAGTTCTGCCAGTTCTTGGAAAGTTCTACATAGCTTCTCAGTCTCCTAAAGTTGTATTAACTTCTGTGAATTTAATCTACATCCCTATGGAAAGAGTGGTTCCCAGTGCTAGGCTCAGTTCTCTGGGTTTCCCTCTTTCAAATCTTGGTCCCGGAGCTATGCCTGCCTGTCTGTTGCTCCCACAGTACCTTCAAATTGTCACCTTGACCCCAGCTGTTTCCAGCAGTTTTACTAGTCTATGATTGGCATGTAATAAACCGCACATATTTAAAGCATACAGTGTGATGAGTTGACATAGGAAGACCCTGCAGAACCTTTACCGCCGTCAAGATAACACACACATACCCCACAGCTTCGCCACTCATTTATGGGTGAGCATGTAGGTTGTTTCTGATAATTAGTGATTCAAAATGAAGCTAAAATAAGCAATCAGATGTGAGTCTTTGCACAGACATGCACTCTGTTTTCTCTTGGATAAATACCCAGAAAGTGGGTGATTGGTCATGTGGAAGAGGTTTGCTTGACTTTTAAGAAAGCGCCTGTAATGTGCACTATAACTGGTAGCTTATCACCTGCTGTCTAAGCTTGTTGAAAACAGACTCCAGGAGTGAGGAGAGCCCCTTTGTCCCAGACTCCAGCATCTTTACTTTGAGTGATGTCCTGGGGCAGGCTGGCCCCTTAACTCTGTTACAAGGAGAGAAGAGAGAAGTTCAAAACAGCCTTAGAGTGAAAACACTGTGTCCCTGAGAACTGCTAAAAGGTAAAACACTGCCAGCAGGGGTTACTAAGGTTTGTCCCCACAGGGGGAACTGGAAGCAGGAAGCCAAAGAGGACCCCTACCCAGGACTCCCTTCACGGGGACTCTCCCCTAGTTCTGGGTGTTTGGAAAGCTCCCGCTTACCTTTTGTCGGCCCTCTCACTTGGGCTACTCCAGTTTCTCTGCTGAATGTTGTAAGCCATGAATTGGATGATGTTTCCTTGTCTATTGCTTCTTTCTATCTGCTATTTGTTGATTATACATTTACTTTTGCTTGCTACATACTTAATAAGTTTAATATACTTGAATATTCTTCCTTGCTCCCTCCCTCCCTTCCGTCTCTCTTGCAAAGGGTCTCACACTGTAGCTCATGCTAGGGTGACCTGTCTGCCCTCTTACCTCAACCTTCAGATGCTGGGATTGCAGGCCTATGGCACTGCACCCAGTTTAGATAATCTTTTTAACTCTGTTTTATGGGAGTAACGTCTCCGCTTTCTCACCGTGGTTTAACTTTGCATTTACGCAAATGGAAACAATGGCCTCTTGCATGCGCCCTTCTGGCATCTATCTATCTCTTTTGGGTTTTGTTCAAATCTTTCACCTAGTTTCTATTGCACTGTTTTCTTATTGAGTTTTGACTATTCTGTATTTCTCGGACGTAAGTTCTTTCAGATAGAGGTGCTTTCAAATATGCTCTCCAGACAATGGATTTTCTTTTCATTTTCTTAAGATGGCTCTTAATGAGCAGCCCTTTTAAGAAAACCTTTGATGCCATCCAGATTATAGACATGTTCTTTCATGGCTTGTGCTTTAGCTGTCATATCTAAGCCTATCTAAGTAATTCAAAGTCCACAAAGATTTTCAAAATGCCCATGTCTCATTTAACAAGGTTTGCAGTTGTAGGTACAACCTACAACTTAAGAGCTATAGTCATTGTGACTGAAGTTTTAATGAATGAAATAGAAATCTAAGTTTTTTTTCTGTATGGATAGTCAGTTGTCCCCTTTACACTCCCCATAACAGTAGGGTTATTTCTGCTCTTCCACAGCCTCTAAACACTTGGGATAGACTGTCTGTCTGTCTATCTACCTATCTACCTATCTGTCTATCTACCTATCTGTCTATCTATCTATCTATTTATCTATCTATCTATCTATCTATCTATCTATCTATCTATCTATCATCTATCTATTTTTTTAAACAGGGTCTCATGCCCTAGCTCAGGTTAGGTTGAGCTGGTTAACCTCTTGCCTCAAATGCTGAGATTAAAGGCCTATGCCGCCATTATTGTAGCACCATTTCTTAAGATGGCTATTCTATGCCTCCATGTATTTGTTGAAAATTAGTTGTCTGTCCATGTACAGGCCTTTCCCTGACTTTCTGGTCTGTCCTCATGCTCTGTCTGTCTAGCCTCTCACTAGTTTCACATTGTCTCATTTGTTAGCATTTTGCATAAGTTAGAGGTCAGAGAGTATTAATCATATCATTTTCTTCTTTTCAAATTCCAATATTTCATACAATTATGATCTGTTCTGTTTTGTTTCATAGCAAGTTTTCTGTTGTTTATTTGTTTTTTTGTTTTTGAGACAGGGTTTCTCTGTGCAGCCCAAGATGTCCTAGAACTTGCTTGTAGCCCAGGCTGGCCTCGAACTCACAGAGATCCTCCTGCCTCTGCCTCCCGAGTGCTGGGATTAAAGGCGTGTGCCACCACTGCCTGGCTGCTTTTTTCATTCTATCTAAAGGAGACTTCCAGAATTTTTACTGTAACTGTATTAAACTGTAGGTTAACCTGGAAATTTTTGACATCTTAATGCTACTGAGTCTTTCACTCATGAATATGGCATAGTTCTCCATTACTCTGCATTTCCGTTTCTTCCCCACAATTGTTTACAGATATCAGTGCAATTTTCAGTGCTTGAAAGAGAGCTCAGCAGCTGAAGCATTTGCTGGAAAAGCTTGAGGACTGGAGTTCAGATCCTCAGAACCCACAAAATACCTGGTGGGTGCGGCTTCCTATCTATAATTCCAGCCTGGGAAGGTAGACACAGGGTCCCCAGAGCAAGCTGGCTAGTGAGACAAGCCATCATACCAGCAAGTTCCAGTTTAACTCAGAGACCCTGCCTCAAAGAACAAGGTGAAGAGCAAATGAGGAAGATTCCCAGCATCAGCCTGGGATCTCCACACACGTGCAAACACACCCACACATATATGAACCCACATACATGCAGACACATACACTCACATGCATGTGTACCACACATAGAAAGATGAAAAATAGAACCTTTGAACTTAAAAGTTTTTTTAAAGATTTATTTATTAATTTATTTATTTTATGTGCATATGTTTGCCTGTGTGAGTTTATGTGTACCACATGTGTGCAGGAGCCCTTGAGGGCCAGAAGAAGGCATCAGATCCCTTGGAATTGGGGTTGCAGGTGATTGTGAGCTCCCATGTGGGTGCTGGGAACTGATCCCAGGTCCTCTACAAGAGTAGTAAGCACTCTAAACCGCTGAGCTTTCTCTCCAGCCCCATTATGTAGCTAGAGTTTTTCTGCCTGGCCCACAATCAGGACAAATCTCTGTCACCTGCCAGTCTCACAGCCGCTCAGACCCAACCAAGTAAACACAGAGACTTATATTGCTTACAAACTGTATGGCCGTGGCAGGCTTCTTGCTAACTGTTCTTATATCTTAAATTAATCCATTTCTATGAATCTATATCTTGCCACATGGCTCGTGGCTTACCGGCCTCTTCACATACTGTTTGTCATGGCGGCGGCTGGCAGTGACTCTCTTCGCCTTCCTGTTCTTTTAATTCTCTCTGTTAGTCCCACCTATACTTCCTGCCTAGCCACTGGCCAATCAGTGTTTTATTTATTGACCAATGAGAGCAATTTGACATACAGACCATCCCACAGCACCATTATTTTAATTTTAATTTAATTTGTGTGTGTGTGTGTGTGTGTGTGTGTGTGAATTTGTACAACCCTGAGTGCAGTGCCCGAAGAGGGCAGAAGAGGGCAGCAGACGCCCTCATGCTAGAGTTACAGGCAGTCATGAGCCTCCCACCCAACTCACACTCCGGGAATTGAACCTGGTCCTCTGCAAGAGCAGCATGTATTCTTAACCACTGAGCCATCGCTCTAGCCCTGTTCTTTCAAATCTCTAACTTATCTTCAACTATTTCAAGTTTTTGTATTATTGTAATTAGTAATTTTTTTTAAGTTTCAGGTTCCATTAATGTGTTGTTGAAATGGGAAAATATAGTTGGGTTGTGTATGTGCTTTTATATTTATATAACTTACCAAGACTTCTTACACTAGCGACTTTTGACAGATTTCATTGGCCAGTTCAACCTAGATAAGAATGTCCTCTACAAATGCAGAAAATCTTTGTTTCCACTCTAGATGACTTTAATTCATTCTTGAATGAGTTGCGGTTAAGTTTACTGGAAGCAGAAGGACTTTAATTTTAGCGCCAGCTCTGCCACAACTTACTGTGCAACATTGGACAAGTCACTTTCCCTCTCTGAAACTCAGCTGCTATCTGAACTGATCTGCACGTTCTCCGCGATGAGTTCTGATGTTTAGTAAGACAGGGAACACGCTCTGAGGGGTATTGGGGCTCTCCTGACTCATGGCCTCTGAGCGCTGCCTCTTCCTTTTCCCATTAAGCATTGACTCACTGCTACCATGAGAGCTGAGGTGAGTGTGCCGCCTGCACTCTCCTGACCTTCCAGTGAAACAGGGAGTGGCTGTCACCAGGCTCTTCCCTGTGCAGCCTGCCATGAGCGAAACTCTGTCTGCCGAGCAAAGTGGGCTTTCGAGCAGAGATCAAGCTAGTCCACAAACAAAACATCGTTGAATTTGGGTTTCTTTTTGACATCTTAATTTTTTATTCAAACCCTGTCCCCTCTCTTACTTTTGGATTCAATGGTTGTTGACAGTATAGGATTGAGGTGGGTGGAGTGGGGAAGATTCAACACCTGAGGAAAAAACACACAGTCTGTCTCTCGAGGAACTGAAGGTTCCAGTGAGGAAATGAAAATCTTGTCCGTCTACATAGAGAAGGATACACACAAGTCAGAGCGAATTATGCCGGAAAGGCCTGACTCTGAAAATAGAGGATTTGGGCTGCCCCAAAGTCAGGGTGGAAACAAAGCACAGAGCAGGTCCTTTCTATTGTTTGTGTCTCCAATCTCTGACCCTCATTCCTAGGCGTGGGATACCATGCTTTCTGAAAAAGAGCCCATCTCTCACCAGAAGGAAAACTAGTCCAGGCTTCTGGGCATCCAGAGAATGGGTCATCCGTTTGACCTGCCTGATCGTACACACTCACTTCAGGTGCTGAACCAGACAGATTCCTTTGGGTTATGAAAGGGAGCCATGGCAGCAGACTCTTCTGATGCCCTGAGACGTGGTAGAATCCAGTGTCTGGAAACAAACCCAGAATCACCTATATTACTACTTTCACTTTAAGAAAGCAAGGTAGAAATATTTCCAACAACAACAAAGGGAACTACCAGGTGAAGACAGGGAGAGCTTGCTCCCATCACCTGAGTTTTAGCAGAGACTCCAGAGTGGGCAGAGGTGTGGGAAGGTTTGTTGTGGACAAAATGGACGCCATCAGATGCACTCTGGTTTGAGGTAGTTGGCCCGGGGAAGCTATAGGGATCTAGGCCTAACTAGGGCATCCTGTGAGGTTGATTAGGGATTGTGTATTGGGATTTCTTGGTCAGTTATTAATAAATTGGGCATTTGGAGCCAATTGCTTACAAGAGCCATTGTTTCCTGAACTTGTTGGTGGAGGAGGCAAGCAATCTAGATAGCAGCAAATCTGACTAAAAGTTAAGAGTAGGCTGACTCCTCAGGCTGGGGATTGTAGACACCAAGCTGGTTTCCTGGGGTGGCTGCTGCAGACTATGGGTCAGAGTTCTGTTTTTATGTATGGTCTGCCTGCCATTTGTATATCAATTTCTCACCAGAGACTAAAACAGAGAGGGGATGTGGTTCGTCCGCAGTCTAGCAGCTAATGTAACCCGAGCTGGTAGGTCATTCTGAGTTGAGCATCTTCCTCCTGCGATCTACAGAGAAACCCACTCCGATTCTGCCTGTCGAGGAGGCACGTTTAGAGGTAGAGGAGACTGAAATTCGACACAGATGTTTTAGAGATACGTTTCACCAGGAAATCACTGGGTAGCTCCACACTTCGTTAGAAAGGCTCAGCACTTCCTGAGTGCTGAAAGCCACCATTTGGTCAAGGGCTGTCTAAGCCCTGTCCTTCTGTCCGTCTGCCCAAGTGAGGCGGTTCTCTGCCTCCTGCCTGCAGCCATACTTTGCCCCCATCACTAGTGGCCGTGTGCACGTGGGCTGCAGGGATCAGGCTGCCTATGCAAGCGTTGGTTCTGCTGTCTGTGAGCGTCTCTGGAGGCATCTTCACTTGTCGATGGTAATGAGACTGCCTTCCTCACCGGCCTCCTCTAAGGTGTAAGTAACACAATGTGTGTGTGAATTTCCCAATACAGTGCCTCCCATGTCATAAGTACTTAATGACAACAGTCATTTTAGTTAGAGTAGCCCCCCTCTCTATTCTTGGGGAACACATTCTAAGCCCTCTGTTGGATGACTGAAGCTACAATTATTATGACTTTTTTTTATTTTGTTTTTGTTTTTTCGAGACAGGGTTTCTCTGTAGCTTTGGAGCCTGTCCTGGAACTCACTCTGTAGACCAGGCTGGCCTCAAACTCACAGAGATCCGCCTGCCTCTGCCTCCTGAG
Organism: Peromyscus nudipes; assembly: GCA_902168325.1. Taxonomy (NCBI): domain Eukaryota; kingdom Metazoa; phylum Chordata; class Mammalia; order Rodentia; family Cricetidae; genus Peromyscus; species Peromyscus nudipes. The sequence goes on from CABHPH010157017.1 coordinate 19,947, forward strand.
TGCTGGGATTAAAGGCGTGTGCCACCACCGCCTGGCTATTATGACCTTTATACAGCACTTCAGTTTTCGTGGGAGACTGTTTTCCAGGCTGCCCTCTCTCCCCAAGGATCTTCAACTCCATGGACATTCAACTCCCTTATATAAAATGGCATAGTACTTACACACAACCTGCACATCCTCCTGTGGACCTTAGCCATCTTTAGTTACTTGTAATATTTAATAGGATATAAAAACCATGTGCACAGCTGGGGGACTATACTATTAAAAAAATGAAGATGAAAAAAGTCTATGCAGGTTCAATACAGATGTGATTTTTTTTCAAAAAATTTTTTATTCACAACTGGTTAAATCTGCATGTACAGAACCCTCAGACACAGAAGACTTGTGACATTACATTTTCCTCTATACATACATACATACATACATACATACGTACATACCCACACATACCCACCTACGATAAAGCTTAATGTATAAATTGGGCACCATAAAAGACTAGCAGCAGTAACAACACATTATAATAAAAGTCATTTTAAAGTTACAGATCATTTGCTTTTAGAATTTGCAACCCTAATATTTTCAGACCACGGTCACTCTCATGTGAAACAGCAGAAAGAAGAACTGAGAGTGAGGGCGGGGTACTGATTGCTCGGTTGCAGCTGTAGAGAACCACTGTGGACCCTTCATTAGTATATGTCCTCCAGAACCCACCTTCCCGGAGTTCTCCCTCAAGCCCTAGTGTGGTTGGATTACCCATTGCTGAATCTCATTTGTACCATGTAAGTCAAGTACAACCATGGGAAGAACCTGGTGAAGAAGGCGGTGGATCCCTTAAGAATGAGGATTCAGTCTTGGTTTAAACTCAATCAAGAAAGGGAGGAAGAGGGAGAGGGGGCGGGGATGGAGAGTAAGAGAGAAAGAATATTTAAAAATTGGGTTATTTTAATTTTCTTCTTCATATTTAGCTCTATTTTTCCAATTTTTCTCTATTGGGTAGTTGTTACTTATGGTGATATTTTATTTGTGCTGAAATATAATTTTATTTGTATGTTAATAAATAAAAGTGCCTGGGGGTCATAGCTAATAGCAAGCTATAGCAGAAGTCTGGCAGTGGTAGCACATGCCCTTAATCCCGGTCATATGACAGGCAGATCTCTGTGTGTTCAAGAACATCACCAGCATGTAGACACACGCCTTTAATCTCAATACCAACCATAGAGACCTGGAGGTCTGTATAGACAGGCAGTGATTGAGGAGGTCATGTAGTTGGGTTTACAACCAATGAGAAGGCAGAACAGAAAGCCAATAAAAAGACAGACACACCGGAAGTAGGTCTCTTTCTGAGGGGAAGGACGACATCGAGGGGTAAGAAGGCGGTCTTGGTCTTAGCTCTTGGCTGCTGCTCTGACCTCTTGGGCTTTTCACTCTGCATTTGGCTCTGTGTTTCTTATTTAATAAAACCGTTCAGAATTACATCTACAGTTACTTATATTAAAAATTTTAATTCTTAAAAGTCTGTCAAAGCAGAAATTGGAGGCAATAAAAAGAGGCAATGGTAGAATTCAAGGAGCCAGCCGGGCGGTGGTGGCACACCCCTTTAATCCCAGCACTCGGGAGGCAGAGCCAGGCAGATCTCTGTGAGTTCAAGGCCAGCTTGGTCTACAGAGTGAGATCCAGGACAGCCACCAAAACTACACAGAGAAACCCTGTCTCAAAAAACCAAAACAAACAAACAAAAAACAAAAAAGAATTCAAGGAGCCAAGCTGGCTTGGGAAACTGAAGAGTACAAAGCTAGGGGACACTGTACTGATGGAAGGGAAAGGAAGACAGGACCATGCCAGATCAGAAGCCAGCTCCTGGGACCAGGAAAGAGCACCTGGAAAGAAAACATTTTGGTTAAACAAAGACAGAAAGACAAAGACTTGATCCAGCAACAAATTAGCCTACATGACTGGAGAAAATCCAAATGGGAGGGCCTCGGGAGATGGCTCACACCCTTCCGTGGGAAGCCTCTGGAGCAATACCATAGAACCTGTGCCCACTGCAATCAGAGCCACAGTTAAAGTGCCTGGTACAAGAGTGTAACGAACCAAGTTAAGAAAGAAAACAGAGGTGCCGAGAGAACAGTGCTCCGAGCCGGTGAGCCGAGACCAGGAAGGTTCAAGCCCCTGACTCCGTCTGTCACTCACTGAGGTCAATCACAGGATTGGAGGGGGCAGTGAATTAAGACATGGAGCTGGAGATGGATCACAAGAGTAAGAAGCCCAGATTCTCATGCCTCTTCCTTCCCAGGGAGCCAGAGGATCCTGCGTGAAACTGAGATTCAAGCTCACCCTCAACGGTGTTCCTTTCTAGGAGTACTTTCAACTCCAGGCAGATATTACACAAAGAAAACTTTATTTGTAGAAATACATATGAGCTAAGGACTTCAGAGCCAGAAGATACATACATATGAGACTGGGAAGTTGGGTTGGAATGTTCAGTAATTGTAAGACACCTAAATCTGTCCTATCTGGTGTATTCTTCCAAAATTCGTACCGAGAAGCCATTGGCTCACATGTCTCATTGGGCTTCAGTAGTAAGTATGCTCTTAATTAAACGCTAACTCCTGTAGCCACTCTTCTGGAATTTAAAGGGCTTGTTTATTTATTTATTATATTAAAATACATCACCTGTTCTTGACAGGTTATAAATATAATCTTTTTAAGGTCTTGTGTTTAAATATAAAATAAATAGAAGTACAGTAGAAAATAAATACACATATTAATGAATAAATATAGCTCTCATTAGAAAAGACATTACAGAAAATTTTACAAAATTAACAGTGTAAGGTAATACTGGGGACACACAAAGACACCCACATAAGGAAATCAATAATACATAATACATAAATAATATATACTGTGACCAGCACTAAATTATATGACAAAGAGGTGGTGGTTTGAGGTCATGTCTTCATGGTACTAAGGACAGACACTCTTGGGTAGCAATGTTCTCAGCGGCCTCTGGGGCCATGTCTTCGAGGTGCTGAGGACTGGGACTCTTGGGCAGGAATGTTCTCAGCAGCCTTGTCACTGTCATCTACATCATCTCCTCCATCCACCTCAGAAGAATGCCGAGTTCCCCCAGCGCCTTTACTGCCGCTGCCTGAAGTTCAAGCTGGAAGAAGAATAGATGCACGGGGGTCAGAGACATCTGCCCAGGGACAGTCCTCCCTCCTGTTGGCAGCTCAGCTGGGATACTGACAAGAGCATTCTTTTCAAATGAAGAGATGTAAAGAGGTGACAGCATCTCACATATCCACAGAGGGAAGGAAAACTGCTGAGTCCACTACCCTGGACTTACTACACAGGCAATATGGAGGCCCAGAGAGAACTTGGCTCACATGGATGAAAATAAGGCTGTTTTCTTCAAGAACTGTACATGTATGTGTCTGTGTCATCTGTGTGTGTTCCCTACTATGTATGCTTAGATCTAATAAATATTGACATGTCAAGCACTGGAACACTTCAGAAGTGAATGGACAATCCTTGCCCATAAGGAATTCTTGGTTGGGGAAGGGAGATGGGCAGGAATAGCAACTGAAATAGCAACTGAAATGCCCCACATCATGGCAAGAGGTAGACAACTCTGAGGGAAGCATCTGCCACCTTCCTGGAGGTGATGCCTAGGCTGAATCCTGGAGGAGGAGGAGGAAGTCAGAGGAGTTGACTCAGAATTTCTTGGCAGGTGTGCTAAAGTATCAATGTGAGGAATGCATAGATGGGTATGTATGATATTGCAGGTGAGTGCTTTTGAAGGTACGCATGTGTGTGCATACTGGAAAACTATTGTCTCTCATCTATGCCCCTTGGAAGATCCAAGTGTCTCTGGATAGAGATTCTTTCTTCACTGGTAGGCCATGTAGAGAAAGTATCCTTCTAGAACCTGGGATGGTCCCTGGGACCATAGAGAACTATTAACCTGATTTTTCCAACATGAATATACCTCCCACTTATCTATAGTCTCAGTTCCAAAAACACAACTACCACAATCCATACAAAAATAGAACATACCTCTGTGAAGTGACTCAGAATCTGGTTGTATTTCTTCATTGCTTCTTCCCCACAATGGCATGCCATACGGGAATGCTGAAAAAGACCCAAAGGATGGTAAGTTTTATTTTTACCTTTTAGTGTATGTAGAATTTTGCCTGCATGTGTACATGTGTGCCACATTCATGCAGTGCCAATGGAGACCAGAAGAGGGCGTCAGATCTGGGACTGGAGTTAATAGAACATTGTAAGCTACCATGTGGTTGGTGGGAACCAAACTGAGGTCCTCTGCAAGAGTACCCAATACTCTTTAACTACTGAGCCATCTCTCCGGTTGTAATTTTATTTTGAAATTTGACTTTTCTGCCCTGACTTGGCATAAGCTGAGAAATCTGTTTTACCTATAATCCTGTAATTTCTGTAGGAAAGTCTTTTCATGGTTCATCATTTGGGATCATTTAACTAACCATCAGATAGGCAAATAGGCCAGCTTTTCAGTTTCAAATATGGAGCTCACTAAGTCTTTTTAGAAAGAGGTAATGCTGAAGGAATTTCTAGTTCCTGAGCCCCTCTGACTTCCTGCCCGAGCTCCTGTCTAGGAGGCTCCAGAGCAAATCTAAGCCCCATGGCAAGAATGCAATTCTAAGGTCCTATCACAACCCAAGATCAAGTCCAGTGGCCTGTTGACTGACCACCTGAGCACAGGATGCCCTAGTAAGGTTGTAGAGTGCATTACCACAGGAAAAAAAAAAGAAATCTAGTTTCATGGATACTAGATAATAATCCTAAACATCAAACAGCCAGCATTTTATATTTCTTCAAACTTTTCAAAATGCTTTTTGAATGGAGCATATATTCTGTAAAGCAAAGTATTTCTAAATAGTTACATAGTTCAACACTGGTTTTGTTTGGTGTTTTGTTTTGTTTAGTAATGTTAGATTCGATTTCTCTACCCAGTCAATATAGTAGGAAAAAGAGCTTGGTTGCTAAGTGGGTCAGGCTATGTCCCCAAGACCTTTACTCACACAGATTGAGAGTTCCTTCTTGATGAGAAGAAAAGAATTGGCGAGGCTGCTGGTCTTTCGGAGGATGCGATGGTCAGGGGTCTGGTAGAATTTGAATACCCTGTCCAGATAGAGTCTCACTAAATGTCGGAGGAAACAGCACCTATCCGAATGCTGCAAAAAAAGATATGACAAGTGTATTCATGGAAAAAGGGAAGACAAGACCAGGCCTGATGGAGAAGCTCTGGCTTTGCCCTCCCAGAGCTCCCACAGATTAAGTCCATACCTTTGTGTCTTGCAGAGACTCAGTTGTCCTTAAGATTCTGATGTCTATGTTTTCATCTTCGGCTTGCTAAACAGGAACAGGGTCAAAAAAAGACAGGTCATTGACTGCCACCAGGGTCTTAGATATCAAAACCTTTGATCTCTTCCCCACTAGGGTCCAATGAGAGGCATTTCTAAACTATTCAGTATAGACATCTGCTGTGGGATGGTCTGTATGTCAAACATGTTGCTTATTGGTCAATTAATAAAGCACTGATTGGCCAGTGGTCAGGCAGGAAAAAGTATAGGCGGGACAAGGAGGAGAGAATTCTGGGAAGTGGAAGGCTGAGGAGACACTGCCAGCTGCCGCCATGACAAACAGCATGTGAAGATGCCGGTAAGCCACAAGCCATGTGGCAAGGTATAGATTTATAGAAATGGATTAATTTAAACTATAAGAACAGTTAGCAAGAAGCCTGCCACGGCCATACAGTTTGTAAACAATATAAGTCTCTGTGTTTACTTGGTTGGGTCTGAGCGGCTGTGGGACTGGCGGATGAGAGAGATTTGTCCTGACCGTGGGCCAGGCAGGAAAACTCTAGCTACAGACATCTCTTGGAAATACACTGTCCAGGACTGGAGTCTCTCTCCATCTGGTCTGTTTTCATTAACATGCTATCAGGGATACCTTGGGAAGACAGACAGACATAGGGGGAAGAGGACAGACAGAAAGGAAAGCTGGATCCCTCCTTTACATACCACACTATCCCGAATCTCAGAAAATTCCTTTTGTATTGCCTGGAGGTTTGAGGTGATCACACAGCTTCCCAAATGCAGAGTCTTGAGCCCAGTCAAAGGAGTCCAGAGGAGAAAACCCACAGCGAAGAACAGACCAAAGGCAAAACCGAAAGCTTTCATCTTATACCTGAATCCTGGAGAGCAAAGGTGGAAATTCAAAGAGATCAGGACCACTGATTTCTCCAGTCAGGCCAGCAAGAATAGTCCCGCAGCAGGTGTCCACTGGGTGGGAACTAGGCAGCCTTCCCCGGCGCGTGCAGTGTTATGTGCTCACACAACTTACTAAGAAAAGCTGCTTCCGACAGAAGCCTCCCCCGACCTTCAGGGTCATGGCTCCTTTATTATGCCACCTTCCCCATTCCACGGTCATTGCCAGCAGGGGAAGGCCTGGAGCAGCCAACACTTGCAGGGAATCAACAGAGGATGACATTTCAGAAGAAATGTCAAAACTTGTTTGAGAGAATTGACGTAGACACCCTCCCCTTCCAGAAAGCCACAGCAGCTCCTTCTGTGGTCCCCTTAGACCTACAGAGGAAAACAGTTTCACAGAAGCTGTGACCATGCCAAAATACCTGGGGGAAAATTGTCTAGATTTTGTAGACATCCACAGGGCAGAAGAGCCTGGACCTATCTGGTCTGAGATCAAAGAGCTGAACCGAGCATAATAGATGCATTGCCACTTTGAAGCCAAAAACCAAAGTCAATTATTTCGTAACAGCCCTACAGCCGGTGAAAGGCAAGAACTGATGGACAACTGATAGGGCCCCGACTTACAGCCTCCTTTTAGAGGCTCCTGGGGCTCCACAGCGCCCTCTGCAGGGCAACCATAGGCAGTGGTGCCTGGGGTGGATCCAATAACAATATGTTTTTCTCTGGCCTTGTATCTTAGGCCTGAGGCGGAGAGAATGAGCCCCACCAAAAAGCAGAGACACATTTGAAGCAGTTTGTGTGTTCTTGGGGTGAGGTTATTCAGTTAAGAAGACAATGCTTCTTGAGTTTTAAGATAAAATTAGAATAGCCTAGGATAAGGAAAATAAGGCTCTCTCTCGCCCCGGCCACATAACACATAACAAGGCTACACTTGACATTTCTCTTGAAATATCATTCTTCGTGAACTCACTATTAGTGCCTGCTGCTTCTTACCTGCTGGCCATGACAGCGAACCTGGGATTGGGACAGAATATTTTAATGCTACATCAAACAAGAAATTGTCTGTGGCAAACAATATCAAAGTCTTAAATAGTAACAGAATTTGACAGTGTCATACCGAGCCATTGAAACAGAAGGAGAAACATGTACCCCTACACATGTATTTTCATAATTTTTATAAGTTTTCTCAATAGTATATGATGAAAACATTATTGATGGGTGTTCTTCCCTCAAAACAATTCAGGTAAAATTATAATAAAATCTGGGAAGTCTAAGTAAAATATTTGAACTTCAAGTGCTGATGAGGGACTGGGGATGGCTCAGCCAGTAAAGTGCTTGTCACACAGACAGGAGGCCGGTATTCTGGCACACCCCCAGCCTGTGTGAAGAGCTGGAGCAGACCTGAAGTCCCAAGGCTGGCACAGCACAGACCGGGAGATCCCCGGGTTTGCTGGCCCGCTAGCCTAGCCAAATCACTAAGCTCCATGTCCCAGTGAGAAAACATGTCTCAAAAGATGGTACTGAAGAAGTACCCACACACATACACATTCCACATGCACATACACACGAACACACAGCCTCTACCCCTTCACATACACCTACAGATACACATACACACTCCACGTGCACACACACACACAAACACACAACCCCTACCCACCCACCCCTGCACAATACACCTACAGATACACATACACACTCCACGTGCACATATACACGAACACACAGTCCTCTCCCCACACACAATCAATGAGCAGTATAATAAGCTTATTTTAATGTTCCAATATGTTTGACGGCTTTTAGTGGGTTTAGGGGGAAGGAAAAACCATACTAAATTTCTGCTCTACAAGTTCCCACCTGTCAGCTGTCTAAGTTTGCCCAAGACTGAGGGCATAGACTGAACTCAAGACATTTTTTTCTATGGGAACTCCCAAGGAAACCAGAATGAGTTAGGTACCCTATACCTGTAAGCCAATTCATCTCTCTGGGTTTCATTTTCTTAGCCCCAAAAGGGTAATTATTAAACTTACTCCAAAACTCATTTTGTATTTAAATAAAATACAGTATCTATACTTAGCACACGGGGAGAGAATGATTCATTTTAAGTTGAGATTGACATTGTTGCCTGAAACACCATGAATATATAATAAGTCTATTGTGAGAAAGAATTCCTGGAAAGAAGCTGTGTCTGCAGGTCTGACTGATAGAATGTCGGAACTGGGGAGAGACTGGGATGTTGCAGGCCTAGAGGCTAGTTACTTTATCCTGGGACAGTTCTAACCCTCCAGAAAAGTGATTCCCTGCCCACCTCTGTGTCTGAACTAATGAACTAACATTTTGTGACTAATGTATAGACACCTTTTGGAATCTATTAACTTAGCAGACCACTAGCTTCCACCAACCCAAAAGCTAAGAATGTCATCAGAGTACATCTTGGCCTTATAGTAAAGTTTCCTCCAGTATTCTGTACCTGCCTCTCTGGAGTACCCACCAATTATTTTAAATTTGCCTCAATTTATGACTTTCCTTTTTTCCTGTAAAAATTATAAAATGTTCATGAAATGGCTTTCACATCACCATATGGAATTTGGGATAACCTAAATCTGTGTTCCCAGGCCACAGTCCAGAATAAACTTTCTTACTCTTTTCAGAAAGAGCTGTGGATTTTACATCAACAATTACAATGTCGTGCTATGATATGGAGCTCCGAGAATGATCAAGTTTTCACCAAAACAATCACCTAACTGGAAGCCAGACACCCACATGGACCCCTTGAACTCAGGCCATCTGGTGTTACTTCCTCAGGTGAGTTGTTGGAGAGTTGGAGCCAGGGCTCCAGGGCTCCAGGGCTCCAGGGCTCCAGGGCTCCCTTGATTTGGTCGATGGTCCATTGTGCTTACTCTGAGCTAGTTAATTGTCCTAATTTGACAGACATCTCACAACTCCTTTGGGTTTGGGGCTCACATAACCCTTTCACAGGGGTCACATATCAGATATCTTACACATTAGATATTTGCAGTACGATTCCTAACAGTAGGGAAATTACAGTTATGAAATAGCAACGAAAATAACTTTATGTTAGGGTCACCACGACAAGAGGAACTGTATTAAAGGGTCTCCACGTTAGGAAGGTTGAGAACCTCTGGTTTAAAGTTACCGAGTTGTTTGCTGTAAAAGCATTTGGGCTAAATGTTTGCTTTAGCTTTGTGTTTTTGCTTGCTTGCTTTTGGATCTCCCAAGGCACTTAGATTTTGTTCACTTTTGGAACTTTGAAAGCATTTTGGTTTTTATTTTGTTTGCCTTGGTTTTCCTTGTCTTTGAAATGCTTTGGTTTATTACCATTTGACCTAAGAATAACTCTGTGTGGTTTTTGCTGATTCTCCTGTGACTTTGCCATTGCCAAGCTGTTAGTGTAGGAATTTCAGAGGTACTTGTTCACTCCCAAACGTGTGGAGGTGTCAAAAGGAACATCCCATAACAGGCAACGGCCCCATAAGGGAAAACAACAAACATACCCCATTCCTGGAGCAGACTTATGAAGGATTGGTCACCCAGGGTACTGAGTACCCTTGTGTTTGCGTAACCACAAAGGGTAATCCCAAGATCCAGTGGGAGAAGATGATCTCATCGTGAAAGCTGAGAAAGTCATTCCTCAAAGCAGCTCATAAAACTGACTCAAAATACAAATCCGCTAGCTAGTATAGACAGACAGGCAAATTTTCAGGTGAAAAGAAATACATATAAATATGTTTAGATGTGGTGAGCACTAACTTGCAAGTATTTGGAAAAATGAGGAGAAACATTTACTTCCTCCAAACTGGTTTATCTTACATCTTTGACAAAGTCCTAGGTGATGAAATAAAATTTAAAAATAATAATTTAAAAAAAGAATCAAAATAGGCAACCTGCCTTAATTAAAAGTAAAATGATCTGAAAAAACAAACAAACCAACCAAAACTGATGAAATTGGTCATTCATAATAAAATATAACTCTTTGGGAAAACTACATGTGAGTTAAGTTAGATGCTAAAGTAAAAAAATTAATTAAAAACTTTCAACGCGTTGACATAGAAACTAACGATGAATTCTGAAATAACTCCCTACTCTCCCCTTCCTCTGGCCTTGTCTCTTTATCTCCTCCCATCCTACAGTTTCCCTTGAGCAACATTTTTCCTTTCAACACCATGCTCACATTAAAGTGTCTTTAGTATATAAACCAGTCCTAAAATTCAGCCTCAAAACCAAAGTCTCAGGCCCTTACAGGAACTCCCTGGGTTGTTAAAGCTAACCAAGTGAGTTAGTCTGTGACTGAGCCCTTCCCAGCATTCCCTGAGGTCTATCCTGAGACATGCCCCTTCAAGCATTGTTGGTGAGTTGCCCCATCTGTCTTTTGACTCATCAGTCCTGCTAAATATGGCTTCTGTGTGCCTTTGCTTCTGTTTTCCTAACCATCAACCCACTAAATGTTTGAGTACCACTGACACCAGAAATAGATGTTTTCTAGAGCCTTCTATACTCTGCTCCTGGGTCATATGTCATATGTAACAACACATGGCTTTTTCTGGGGAACATCATTGTAAAGCCCAATCTCTCTCTCTCTCTCTCTCTCTCTCTCTCTCTCTCTCTCTCTCTCTCTCTCACACACACACACACACACACACACACACACACACCGTGTTTCTCGTCTGGCAGAAATAAAGATATTCTAAAGAGACACTTATGTCTCTCAATCAAACTATCAGATTGTCGAAATAATGGACCCTAAAGATGGGAACTTCCCAGAAATCTGACCCCAGGAAGAGGAAAGGGCACAAGCAAGAGAGAAAATGCGTCTCTCCCAAAGGGTTTCAAACACTTCTCACAACTGTCAAACGGCCTTCCAGGATGAGACTGAAGCCAAGCAATGACGAATCAGTGATGACGTGACCACACTTGAACCTGGACTGCTCAGGGCCAGATTATCTTGGCCCTCTACTTAAACTGTGATCTCACTTCAGCACCCTCCAGATGAACTTGAGGGGTTTGCTGGGTCTCTTTGCCCCCTTTCCTGATGTGACCACATTGAACAAATGTTCTTTCCTTGCTTTCCACTTTGTATTTGGCTCTTTTAACTGGTCCACTAAGGAAGGGTGACCTGACCTGATGTGGCCAAGTTGTGGCCTCCAAGTTATCTCCTGGGAAGTGGCCTGGGACACAATTTAAAAAAAAAAAGACACTCCCTTCTCAGCTGTTCAGCTAGGGGAGAGGGAGGGAGGGAGGGAGGGAGGGAGGGAGGGAGGGAGGGAGGGATAGAGGGAGGGAGGGGGGGGGGGAGGAAGAGAGGGGGGGGGGAGGGAGGGAGGGAGGGAGGGAGGGAGAGAGGGAGAGAGGGAAGGAGGGAATAAATTCTCTCTCTTAATTCCTTTTAAGATGAGAACTGTGATTTTTGCCTCAACATGATCATAAATTCAACAATCAAACACTCTCTGTTCTAAGTGCTATGCTACCATTGCCTGCCAGATACAAAGACAACGGTGAAACTTCCTGGTCCCCTAACAGACTTCATCTTCCTGGAAATCGTTCCTTTGGGCATGACCCTCACTATATCTGCATAAATGATGGGGTGGACTGGGCTCATCCCCAGAATCATTTGAGAAAGTCTCTTACCTGAGTTGAAAGGCTGCTACTTCCAGTCTCCTAGGAGTCTGTCTCAGACTGAGAGGCCCCAGTGACTTATATATGCTACATGAAGGAAATGAGCTGGTGGAGGAGAGGGCTGGAAAGTCCTTGGGACCTGTCAAGTGGCATCCCATTTCCTCAAGTCCCAAGGTGCTTCACTGTATCCTGGCGCATGCCAACACCTTCCTCAACAAGTCCTGCCTGAGGGGATGGCTGGTTACAGCTCTGAATAAGGAATAGGATTTCCTCTGGTTGTGTGTTCCTTCTGAGCAAAGGTAGTTGCAGAGAGAGCAGAATTACTGAACTAGAAAGGAATTCCCTGGGCTTACCTCCACCCTCTCCCCTAAACTCAGTTTCCCGCCTTCTCTCCTTTTGGTAAGTGACACTATAGAGTGGCTCCAGAGGTGACTTGCACAGGGTTAGAATCTGATAAGGGAAAACCGGGGGTCACTAGCATTGCCCAGAGAGTTTAGGACTTACCTTTTATTGTAAATTGAATTTCTACTTCCTAGAAAATTGTAGGATTATAGCAGGAAAGGGGAAAGGCCTTAAGCAAATGTTAATTATGTTAGAATTCTTGATTCACAGCTAGCAGAGGCTTCAGGCCGTCGCCAGGCTGAGGGGCTCCTTTCTTTTTTCACATCCATAATTTCCCCTGTCCGTCTATCCTAACTCGCATTTCATGTGCTCATCAAGTCAACTTGGGAGAACGGGGTTCCAAAGCTGGCTGTGAGCATCTTGTCAGAGAACAAGAGGGAGAATGTCCTCTTATGAAACAACCGAAGGAAGACACACCAAGAAGGAAAGCTGGAGATTCCTTCTCCCACACTGGGTCCTGAGTTCTCAACTCAGCTTTTTCCTGGTCCATGATGTCACAACTGCTGACACCTGGGCTTCCTGCCCAGTTGCATCACTTTGCAGAGAAACACACAAGTCTCTGGGTCTGGAGGAAGACTCCTAGCTCACGGGGTGCCAGGCAGGTGGACAACGCCTCTGCCACTCCCTTGCCTGCATGCTGGGAATTTTGCTGCAGACTCTCCAGAAGACAGGCAGGGTGGGGATGAGTGAAAGTCTAATTCTGCCGGAAGTGCACTTTCCCTTCCCCGCCCTCCTACTGCCAGCACGAATGATGTCATCTCTGCTTCCTGCATCTTTATACCTTCCTGCATTCCACCAGTTCATTTCGCTACCTCCCTTTCTGAGTGCCCAGATCCCCTCCTGACATCACCCAGTCCCCAGAGTTGCCTAACCTCTCTCACAACTGCACCTGCAGGCTGTGAGGCTTTCCGAAGTTCCTCCCTTGTCAGGTACAAGAATCCAGGGGAAATTTTAATTCCGTTTCCTTGCCTAGAAGACTCGGGATTTACACCATTATTTTCTTTTTGATTTCATAAGTGAGCAGGGAAAATCTCCCATGTGCAGTCACCGGGGCTAGATCAGACTAAATGCCACCTAAGTGGGCAAGAAAGGGTCCTGGGAGCTCACCTAACACCGAGTTCCTAACCTGGGAGAAGGTGGATGGGAAGAAACGGCATCTTTGCACCAGCCTTCAATCAAGCATGACCATTTTCTTCAGTGACAGACATCAAATGCCAGTCACCACAGCGCTGGCAGAACACAAAACTTTGTCCCTGATAGACCTCATTATAATGCAGATATCTGAAAATATAATTCATCCTCGTCAGTGCTTGCCAATGCTGCTAAATGTTCGTGTAGGAACAAAACACAGAACCTCATCTTTACATTCCCATAGCTGTATTTTAACATTATTGGCTTCTTATCTCTTGTGTGTATTTAGAAACATTATCTGAGTAGGATGTGTGAGTGTCACTACTATGGCAGAAACTTCATGACACACAGAGTTAAGAACCCCCATTTCATAGTAGAGGCAGAGGCCCCAAGGTGTGTATGGTGACACACCTCCCAGCTACGTTTATTTTCATGCAAATTTAATATTTTTCTTTATACCTGAATAAAGTTCCATTGCGCATGCATCACATTCTCATCATCCACTCATGTACTGATGGCCATCTAGGCTGGCTACATTTTCTTGATATCATAAATAGAGCATCTATAAACATGAAATGTGCAAGTGTCCCTGTAGTAGGGTATAGAATCTTCTGGGTATATGTCCGAAATGTTAGTTACATCTGGGTTGTACGGCAGTTCTATTTTTATGTTTGAAAACTCTCCATATGATTTCCATAATGGTTATACTAGTTTACACTTCTCCAGCAGTGAATAAGGATTCCTCTTCCCCCATGTCTTTGAAAGCATTTGCTGTCAGATTTCTTGATGACAGCCATTCTGGCTGGGGTAATGTCATATATTGTCTAGGGTTGCAGGAATAAATTCCTTTCTCTACAAAATTAATGAATAAAAAGGCAAGAAAAGCAAGGTGTCAGTACTCAGCCGGATTTTATTGAAAACAAAAGTACAGAGAGAGAGAGAGAGAGAGAGAGAGAGAGAGAGAGAGAGAGAGAGAAGAGAAAAGTTCTCAGTTATGAGGGGATTCAGGTACAGAGTTGAGTCTGCCCAGAAGAAATGATGGGTTTTTTTTTTTTTTGGTTTGGGTTTTGTTTATTTGTTTGTTTGTTTTGGAATGGGATGAGTTCCCTTTCTCTCTTGGCATTGGCTCATTTGGGCTATGACAGGGAATTGGATAATCCAAAACAAAGACAGGGATACTGATTGGTTCCCACCACAGTCTCACTCCAGCAGGAAATTGGAAAGTCCTTCTGAAGGGTGGAAGGTGGGGTGAAATTCCACTGCAATTTTTTTTATACTCTTTGCTCTTTGACTCTTTGGGGGCCCACTACCCAGCTCCCAAATAAATACATGGAGACTTATTCTTATTTATGAATGCCTGGCCTTAGCTTGACTTGTTTCTAGACAGTTTTTTCTAACTTAAATTATCCCATCTAACTTTTGCCTCTGGGCTTTTACTTTTTTCTTTTCTATATTGCTTTCTTTCCTTCTTATTCCATGGCTGGTAGAGTGGCTGTATGGCTGGGTGGTTGGGTGGCTGGGTGGTTGGGTGGCTGGGTGGTTGGGTGGCTGGGTGGCTGGGTGACTGGGTGACTGGGTGGCTGGGTGGTTGGGTGACTGGGTGGCTGGGTGGCTGGGTGACTGGGTGGCTGAGTGGCTGAGTGGCTGGGTGGCTGGGTGGCTGGGTGGCTGGCCCCTGGTGTCCTCTCTCCTTCTCCTTTTCTCTCTCCTTCTCTTCTCTTTCTCTCCTTCTATTTATTCTCTCTACCTGGCAGCCCTGCCTATCCCTCTCCTGCTTAGCTATTGGCCATGCAGCTCTTTATTGGACCAATCAGGTGTTTTAAGCAGGCAAAGTAACACAGCTTCACCGAGTTAAACAAATACAACATAAAAAATGCATCACATCTTTGCATCATTAACCAAATATTCCACAGAATAAATGAATGTAACACATCTTAAAATAATATTCCACAGCATCCCACCAAGCCTTTATTTCAGGTGGGGGGGGGGCAGGGGACATGCAGGAAGTCAGCCATCTTAAATATTTAAGTGAAAGATACATTAATCTGCCTAGAGCTTCTTTATATCTGCCTGCCTACCAGGGTTCTGTATGTCTGCTCTTCCCTCAAAGTGGAATCCCAAAGTAGTTCCAGTTTTCACCATGCATAAGGAGGCCGAACACTTTTAAAAACACTTATTAGCCTTTGTATTTCCTATTTTGAGAATTGTCAGCTTATTGAACGATCAGTCGGTCCATTTACTGAGTGACTGTTTTGTTTCCTTGATGTTCAATTGTTCAGTTCTTTAGAAATTCTAGGTGTTCTCCCCCTACCTGAAGAATAACTAGTAAAGATTTTCTTCCATTCTGCAGCCTGTTTGCTCTCGTTCTGTGACAGACTTTTCCTGGAGAGATTTGAACAAATGTCTACTCGCCCCAGAGAGGGAACCAATGACAGACCAAAGTACAGAAGCCATCAAAGTCCAACTTGTTGAACCAATGAGTTTTATTGGGGTTACTTACAGGAATATGGGCATGGGGCTACTTAGAGGAGCAGAAATGACTCACAGACAGAGCTGCATCACCAGAGCCCACCCCAGCATGGATGACAGACCACAAACCTGGGAATCTGGAGCACACTGCACAGCCTTCAACAGGCTGGAGAGTGTCCTTCCAGATGCCTCAGCTGGTCTGAGCCTCTTGCAGGCAGCTTGGCTGCTCTGTTTCTTCTAGAGAGTTTAGCTGGCTTCTCCTTCTCCCAGGTTGCGTGACTGATCACAGAGTCTTCTTTGTAACTTGGCTTGTCTGAGAGTGACTCTCAGAGTCTTTACTGCTATATACACTTAGAAGAGAGGAGCCTTGTGAATCTAGTCAGTTTCAGGTACTTCCTGAAATCGTTTAATGGGGCTTCCCCCAGGGGATGGAGAGTTTCTTCTCCGCCTTAGAACATCATGCTGTTTCACCTTCTTGTAAACATCCTACCCAAAAATATCCTGCTATTTCACTTCCCTTTACAGCCTAAATCTTAAGAAGTTTCCTTCCAAGATGGAAGGCTTCAACATCAGAGGAAACTGCTACCTAAACTGCCAGGCTGATAGTTTCTTTTGCTTTGTAGAAACTTTTTAATTTTACACAATCCCATTTGTTGGTTCTTGAGGCTAGTTTCTGCTTGGGATCACTTTTAGCAGACAGTCTTTGTAAGAACTTCACAAAATACAGGTCACTTCACAAATCCGCATGTCATTTCCACAGGGACCATGCTAATTTTCTTTGTACTGTTCCACTTTTAGAATAGTGTATATGATGCCCGAGGAGGCACATTACTGAATATTTCTCCAGCATCGACTCTACAAAACAAAACAAAAAGCCACAACTCTGCCAAACGTGCTGTTACCAAAAAACGAACAAAAAAACCAGAGTACACTGATCAAGTCTGAGAGCTGAGATGTGAGATGAATAGACAAGAGAGAAGAGTGCAGATAAAATGTTAATTGGGATGAAGGGGAGAACTCTCTTTCCCTGCCGCCGCCTCCTCCTTCTCCTCCTCCTCTCTTCACCCCTCTTCCTCTGCTACCACTTCTACCACCACTGAAATCAACAGAACTTTCTTCCTGACGGTCCAGATCGTCCTATCAGGAAATCTCCTCCTCTTCCGGGCTTCTCATCTGAGCTGTACAGGCCCCATGATTGAGGGTCCTCGTTTTGGGTTCTACAACTCATGATGGCTGATCTTGGTTGTCATCTTGGCTACACCTGGACTCAACTAAAACCCGAGCACCTGGGCATGTGTGTGAGTGATTTCCCTTATTGGCTCATTTAAGGAGAGAAGACCAACCCTAAATCCCAGCCACACATTCTGGTGGCAGACAATATAAGAGCACATGGAGAAAAGAAACGCTTGCTTTCGCCTGCTTGCCCTCGCTCTCACTGGCAAGTTTATCCACCCTGCTGCTGAGGCAGACCTTCACTGGTGTAAGAACCTCCTTCTCCAGGATCCAGCATAGACTGAAGAATGGCGGGTAGCTAGGAATTCCCAGGACTCTACACCAGATTGGGACTGCTGAGACATCTAGACTGAACAACTGCCAGATCTTTGGCCTTTCAGTCAGGAGATGGCCATTTTGGACTACAAAGACCACAGCCTATAAGTCACCCCAGTGTGTGTGTGTGTGTGTGTGTGTGTGTGTGTGTGTGTGTGTGTGTGTGTGTGTGTAGGTGTGTGCGTGCATACACACACACAAGTATGTATTCATTATATTAGTCCTATCCCTTTTGAGAACCCTGACTAATATAACAACTGTAGAGTTGAGACCTGCTAAACTTCAGCCTTCTTTATTTGCTCCCAATAGTCTGGACCTAACAGGGCAATCCTGGGGAGTTTGGGAAAAAAACCTAAGTTCTCACCTCTCTGTTTGCAAGGAGTGCTTCAGCACAGGTCCATTGCTCTTGATGTTACTGTTCGTCCTGGAACAATGTTCTCGGGCTAGAAGAGTGGCTTGGCTCCGTATGAACTGTGTGACATCGGAAAGGTTACCCTAATCTCTTTGTTCACTATCATCTTTGAAGTATAATTATCTCTACTACTGACTTTCAATGAAGTAACCTTTTTAGCCTATTTTCACGCTCAGCATTGCTATGGGATTATTATGAGAATTAAAAAATAATCATAATAAAATATGTATCTGAGGACTATTGCCAGCATCCACAAACACAATACAAATGTTTGTTATTAGAATTGCTTTAACTCATTCAGATCATTTGCTCAGGAAATGTGAATTTAACACACACTAAATATAAAAGAGTGAACAAAACAAATGTTCCCATAGTTTATGGAGCTTACTTTCAAGTTGGGAAACTCAATAAGTAACATAGGATGCTAAGGAAACATGAAAGAGACCTGAGATTGCTGGTGGTGGGGCTGGATGTTAGGCTGAAGTAGGGTTCTGTGGAGTAAACGCTTGAAGAAAGTTAGGATGCACGTGATACAAGTCTTTGGGAAAGTCAAGGATCGTCAGAAAAATACCAAAAATGGTGAAACTGCTCATCCAGTCAGCTCAGCATGAGCTGTAACTCACAGTCACTTTGAAGAGGCTGAGTACTCTGCAAACAGTTTTGCTGCTTCTGAAGAGCCTATCAGTCCCGTTAAAGCAGAACTTGTGAGGCGAGGGGTTGACATCCTACCTCAGTTTACAGGCATGGGTTTGTGTAAAGCACACCAGTCTCGAGGTAACAGCATGCCTGGTGTGTCCAGGAACACTAAGGAAGTCAGAATGGCTGAGCACAGGTGTGGGAGATGGAGCTGGGTAAATGTATGCCTGCAGACGTTAGGGACTTCTTGGTCATGAGAATGAGTCTCACTTTTAGATTGTCATGGACAGTACAAAGCATAGAGGCTGGTAAAGCAGGACCTCGTGACAGTAAGGACACTAAGGACAAGAGAAATGAAGTAACTTCTCTGGAGCAAGGGACACTTTAGAACCAGAATAATTAAAACATACCATGGCACCTTCCACCCTGCTGAGACTGCTGGAGTCCCCCTACCTCACTTTATGACTGTCTCAACACCCCAAGACTGATGTCAATAACTATTTTACATAAGGGGACTCAAAGGCTTAGAGAAATTGAGTGACTTGTTCATGCAGGACTGGAACCAAGTCTTCCTGACTTCGGAGGTCTCATACTATCTACAAAAGCATAAACTCTGAAATCTTTTACAAGGGCAAATGTGGTGGTTTGAATAAGAATGGCCCCCATAGGCTCCTGTATTTGAATGCTTAGTCAACAGGGAGTGGCATTATTTGAAAAAAAATTAGGAGGTGTGGCCTTGCTGAAGGAAGTGTGTCTCTAGGGATGGGCTTTGAGGCTTCAAAATTCCATGGTATGATATCTCTCTCTCTCTCTCTCTCTCCACGCCCCCCCCAGCCTACGGATCAGTATGTAGCTCTCAGCTACTTTTCCAGCACCATGCTTGCCTGCTGCCATGATTTCTGCCATGATGATAATGGACTAAACCTCTGAAACTAGGTAGGTTGCCCATGCTCCAGTAGATGGCTCTACACCCATGAACATACAGACAGAACTAACTGGACTCAGTGGGAGACAGTGAGACACAGTGAGAGAGGAGGGACTGGGGGTAAGTTTGATGGAAACACATTGCACACATGTGTAGGAGGCACAGAGTCCTTGTGCTCAGAGATGAGCACTCCGGAGACCAGGAACGTTAAACATATGGTGTTGTCTCTTCATGGGGAGAGATGTATAGCCTATTTTCTACCCAGAAGGCCAGAAGTGGATGTGGTTAATAGGCTGGTGACCTTTGCACTATCTATGTGGCTGAGACCACACAGGATCCTCCCCCAGACCCTTATCATGAGCTTCTTTTTCTCAGTCAATCTACAGAACCTATCTTTATGGAAGCTGTCACATGTGCTTTACAAAGAGTTTCAACATAGTCATTTCTTAAGCTTTGTTGTGCACATAGGATTGAGTTATTTATTAACAGGAAAATTTTCACCAAATTGTGCCGTGCTTAAATATGCCTAAAATAAACTACCCAGTATCAGACTCCCAAAGTTTGAACCAACACCAGCTACTGAGTCGTGTTGAACCTAACTACCGTCTTGCCTCCCATGCTAGCCATCGTGGCTGCAGAAACCCTGGCACCCATGTATGAAATTCTCAAAGAGTAAATAAAAGCATTTTTAAAAGAGAAAGAGTAGACCTGGCTCCTTGCCTGGCTCCTGATTGCTCTGACTTCTGTCTCTATGTGCTTTCTTCTGTCTACCACATCCCTCCGTTGTGACAACCCCTGCTGTGTCGTCCTTCCCAGGGCCCAGACAGCGAAACCCATACCCTAGAACCTCCAGAATCATGGGCTAAATAAACCTGTTTTTATTGACAAAGTTACCCAGCCTAGATATTTTGTTACAGCAGTGAAAAACTGTAGTCATATACCCATCTAGAATCCTTTTCTACTCTATCTTCTTCTAAAACCTAGGTACAGGGATGGAGAGATGGCTCAGAGGTTTAAGAGCACTGACTGCTCTTCCAAAAGTCCTGAGTCCAATTCCCAGCTACCACATAGTCCCTCACAACCCCCTGTAATGAGATCTGGTGCCCTCTTCTGACCTGCAGGGATACATGCAGGCAGAACACTGTATATATAATAAATATATCAAAAAAAAAAAACCTACGTACATTTTCTCCCCACCTAGGACCAAGCTTCCCCATATGTTCCCCATTTTGGGGGCCTCTTCTGTTTCCACAGGTGAGCCTTTAACAAATCAGAGGACAATTCGTTCTCATAGGTAAAACACAGTTTATTCATAAATGTCAGTCAGTACAATATGCACTACAGTACACCATGAGGTACATACACAGTGTAGGCCTGGGAGAAGCCACTTCACAATAAATTAGAGGAGCTGTCTGTTCCTCCTACGACAGCATCCAGGATCTTTCAACAGCCACACATTGCTATAAATACCACAGCTGCCAACTCGGCTATTTTCAGGTGGATCAGAGAGCTGAGACTTCAGTCAGCAGCTGAGATAGACTCAAACCCCAATTTTTCCAGTGCGGCTCCAGCCCAGACGAGAGAATTACTTCCACAGCAGCAATTTCCAAGAAAAGACCCTCATTTTAGATAATTATGGGGGCTTTCCACATCTCTCTCCTTTTCAAAGTTAGCTGTTGACCACTGAGAAAGAGGAGGCGGAGGCCAGGAGGGAGAGAAGGAGGGAGCTCACGGTGGGTTGTGTATCCCTAGATAATCAGACAAGGCACTTAGTGTCCAGCTTCAGAAGTCTCTCGATGATTCTGGTCAATCCAGGCTAAAACGATGTCTAGCTCTCCTAGAGACTTAAGGGCAGCAGATGAGACCTCCAGCTAAAACAAACAAACAAATAAATAAAATTTTAAAACGGCATCATGAGGTCCTATCTGACTGTGACAAAGTCTGTATATTAGAGCCCATGTTCTGAGCCCTACACAGTTTTACTTTTTATTTACCAACCCTTTTGCACAGCATACAGAATCAAAACTTATTTTCCTCATAGCTTAGCACCCCCCAACACACACACACACAAACAAGTAATTTAAATCATTTCAGCTCCTTGTACACAAATTTTAAAGTCCTTCATTACTTTCTACTCCTTTTCACAGGAAATATTAGCCTTGCTGGCGAGGTCTTCTTGATTTTCTATTTATGTCAATTCAATTCAATCATTCTTGTTTCGTGGGAAGCCTTATTCTCCTCAGTGCTCTCCAGTGAGTAAGGAGAACATGTGGCCCCTTCCTGACATGCCAAAGCACTGAGGCCCCAAAGGGTGTCTAGCCAAACATCACACAGCCAGTGAGAGAATCAGACCTAGCACGTAATCCTTGACATAGTCCACATCCTTCTGTGCTACATGGAGAAGGTAGGAGCTACTTAGCATGGGGCCGTGTCCTAGCTCTACCAAGTGGCTGCAGTATGAGCTCAGTCAACTCACATAACCTATTTGTGCTTCATTTCCTAATTTACCAGTGCAGTTTGTACTCAGAGCCTTGCTGTGAAGAGTCAGTGTGGCAACACTTCAGGGGTCCAGTGACACTGTCTGGCTCACAGTACAAACCCCTTGAATCTTCACTCTCCCTACATCACCCCTTAATAAAGCCTGTCCCCCCAAAAGTCACGCTCCGAAACAGTCCTAACCTCTTTGCTCTTCAATGCACTGCCATCATTTGAGAGTGCCAAGAACGAGGAACTTGGGTCTCACCACAGAACTACTGTACTTAATCAAATCTGCAGATGGCACACCCTGGTAACCTTCCTGCATCAACACCCATGTGAGAAGTACTGAGTGTACCAGTGTGCAGGATGCCAAGGGCCAGGTCCTGACAGCAGGACACTGTATGTGTTATGTGGCATGGGTAACAGCTTCAGATTCACTGGGGATCATTGCTCCTTCTGTACGATCATATCTTACGTAGGCCAGGCCTGATGTGAAGGTGTAAGAAAACAAGGGATGGAGGATGGAGAAGAGGACCAGGGAACTGCCCAATGACCTACAGCATTTTGCAGACGTCAGCCTGGATAGGTCTTCAATGAAGACTGGTGGAAAGAATAAACGATTTTGCATGGAGAGAAGGCTGAAATATCGGTACTCTCTCAACCATCTCATTTTCTGTCTTCCCTATGCTCTCCCCAGACCTCACCTGATCGTAGTTGTCGTGGATGATTCTGGTTGCGTTGGTGGCTTCCTGACTGCAGCGACATTGACTGCGGGCCTGCTGGGACACAACAAGAGCAGCACACTTTAAAGGACTGTTACATCACCTCCTCCCTACACGCCCCTCCTCACTGCACATCCCTCCTCCCTACACGCCCCGCCTCCCTACACGCCCCTCCTCCCTACACACCCCTCCTCCC
>CABHPH010157018.1:0-26837 GCA_902168325.1 Peromyscus nudipes
CTCTAAGTAAGACTCCTAGCAATAGCAGATACATAGTATGAACGGATCATCTCCTGTGACCAGACTGGTGCCTAGCCAAATTGTCACCAGAGAGGCTTCAACCACCAATTGATGGAAGCAGATGCAGAACCACAGATCAACATTAGGTGGAGTTCTGGGAATCCTATAGAAAGGGGGAGAAAGGATTGTAGGAGGCAGAAGGGTCGAGGACACCACAAGAAAACCCACAGAATCAACTAGCTTGGGCTCATAGGCACTCATAGAATCTGAACGAACAACCAGAGAGCCTGCATGGGACTGACCTAGGCACTCTGTATATATATGACAGTTGGGTAGCTTGGTCTTCTTGTAGGACTTCTAACAGTGGAAGCAGGGGCTGTCTCTGACTCTTTTACTGGCTTTTGGGATCTTATTCCTAATGAGTCAGCTTGTCCAACCTTAATACAAGGAGGGGTTCTCAATCTTACTGTGACTTGATATGCCATGGTTTGCTGATACTCATGGGAGACCTGCCCTTTCTCTGAATAGAAATGGAGGAGTGGATGGGGGGAGTGCACAGAGGGAGGTAGGGGGAGGGACTGAATGGAGAGGAAGGAGGGGAAATTGTGGCCAGGATGTAAAATCAATCAATCAATAAATTCATTTCTAAAAACAATGATATATTCTTATTAAGCTCTCAGAACTCAAATTATTGAGTCAAGCTTTTCTTCTTCTTTTCTTTCTTTCCTTTTTCTTTGTGTGTGCATGCCTGTGCACATGCGCGTGTGTACACACACGAATGTTCATGTGGAAGCTTGAGGGCATCTTAGAGTTGTTCTTCAGATGTCAATCACCTTCTTAATCAATCAATCAATCAAACAAAAGAAAATAAACAACAACAACAACAACAAAACCAGAGTCTCATCCTTGCCTGGGTTGCCAAGTAGTCTAGACTGGATATCTACCAAGTCCCAAAGGTGCTGGGATTACCAGCACCATGATACCATGCCCAGTGGTTCTGAGAATCAAACTCAGGTACTTGTAGCTTTCAAGGCTAGAACTTTACCGAGTAAGCCATCTTCCTAGTCCTTCATTTGAATTTTCTTTGTCTTTTTTTTTAACCTATATATATTTTTTAATTTTCTTTTTTAATTCATTTTACATACCAACCACAGATCCCCCTCTCACCCCTCCTCCTGCTCCCCGCTCCAGCCTTCCCCCTCCCAGCCCCTGATACATCCATCCTCTCCTCTAAAAGGGTAAGGCCTCCCACGAGGAGTTAGCAAACCTTGGTACATTTAGTTGAGGCAGGAGCAAGCCCCTCCCCTCTGTATCAAGGGTGACCAAAGATAACAGGATCCAGAAAGCCAGATCATGCACCAGGGATAGACCCTGATCCCACTGCCAGAGGCCCCTCAAACAGACCAAGCTACACAACCGTCTCCATATGCAGAAGACCTAGTCTGGTCCCATGCGGGTTTCACAGCTGTCGTTAAAAGTGGCTTCGGCAATTATTTGCTTCAAAACTCGTTAGAGACTTAAATTAATCGGTGGTTGTAGAAAACTCCACACTCAGATGCTTTTACGCAGGGGATTAACATATCCAAAACCACAAAATCAGAAGAAGAAAGAAAACACCTCAGCAACTCCCATTCCCTCTCCACCTCTTTAAACCAGCATCTTGCCCTGCGGCGGTGGCGCACACCTTTAATCCCGGCACTAGGGAGGCAGAGGCAGGCAGATCTCTGTTAGCTTGAGGCCAATCTGGTCTATAGAGCAAGTTCTAGGACAGGCACCAAAACTACACAGAGAAACCCTGTCTCAAAAAAACAAAAAAACAAAAAACAAACAAACAAACAAACAAAAAAACAGCATCTTGTCAGCTACTTAGGGACATCCAGACTTGCCGCAGATAGTGAATAGCTAAGTACTATCCATTTCCCGTCTTCTGAGCTACCACATTTAGAGAACAGAACTGAGGCACCACCGCTTCAGGGCTTACATTATCTAATATTCAAAGATTAATCTACCACCCAAAGCCCTACAGAACAAGAGTTGGAACATACTGCAGTGTCTCAGTTCGGTGACCAGACACATAATTCATTGGCATCTCCTTGCTGAGTGTCAAGGGGAGGTTCACTGCTTAAAGGACTTTCATCTTAACACATCAGCTATATTAAGAAAGGCTTGCTATAGTATAATAGAAGAGTAGATTTACTATCTTTTATATAAATATAAAAATAATATTAAATAATATGAACACTGAAAGAGACCTAAATAGGAAAGGTATTATAAAGCTTAAAATAAGAATCCAGCAAAATTTGCAAACTTCTCTGGGACATAATGACAGAATACTAGCACCTTTAAATATTTACATGACAAGCATATGCTTCTATCTACTTCGAACATAAAAACAAGCCATTTTACAATTATGAATATTTTCATTTTTCACATGGGAGAAACCACAGCCCCAAGAGAATAGTGAACTTCTCGAGTGTGTGACAATCCATAGATAAACAGGACCCAGATTTCCTCTGGAATCTAATTTCAATGATTTAACCAGGCATGACAATGATTTTAAAAGCACAGAAAGTTTGGAAAACCGGATACTGTGTCAAATTTCCTCAGATAATAGACTTAAGGTATAAAGTAATATGACAAGATCTTAATGGATTGTCATTGGTCCAGTTGTAAAAAAAAATGCATAGAAGGAAGAAGAGTAAATGCTTCCTAAATTTTCATGTTGAACTCTCAGTCTTAGAGTAATGTTATATAGAGGTGAAACCTTGGGGGTAATAAGGTCATGAGGATAGGGTTCTCCTGGCATGAAGGTGTCTCAGAAAAGCAAGGGCAGATAGCTGGTGCTGGAACTAGAGTAAACACAAGAGTTGTCAGAAATGGCACTACAAAGGGGAGGCTGTAATTTCATGGGGTCACAGTCATAGTTGAAAAGCAATTCAGTACAGACAGAGAACAGAAGTCCTTGGATTCTGACCTCTTCTACCATCTCCTAGTTCATGACTCTCCTATTGACTGGCGCCAACAGGAGGCTGGTCTAGGAACACAGGAAGGCATGCTGAAGAGGCCAGTTCCCAGAATGTGGAACAGAACTGCAAAGCACCATAGGCTCAGGTAGACATACAGTATGAGAACCTATGTTCCACTAAGAACCACAGGCTCAGGGTAGGAATACAGTGTGAGAACCCAGGATACATAAAGTTGGGTACACAAGAATTTCTTTCCATACCCTGAAACACTGAAGCTTCATCTAGATCAAGGGCATCCAACCTTTTGCTATCAGGATATGACACTGTTATCTGTAAATTTATTGGGCTACATTTATAGCCATCTTTGAATACATGCAGCCTGTAGGCTGTAGGTTGAACTTGCCTGATTTAGATGGATTAGTTTCATCCTCATCAGGCAGTAAAAGAAGGGCCTTCAGTCAGAAGAGAAAACCATGTTTAAAGTCAAGTTCATAATGTTATACAGCCTTTCTATCCTCTATTTAGATACTTTGGGAGGAGTGTATAACACAATTATAGATAGGGCCTAGTTACTAGGGGGTAGGAACCCAATCTGTATGGAACCTGTCTTGGTAATTGGTTTGGAGTTTAATGTTGAATCAGCTATCTTAGGGTCAGGACAGGGATGGGAAGGAAATTTCACAGGGGAAGTCAAAACTTCAACTACAAAATCAGTTTTAACAGAGAAGGCTGCTGAAAATTTCATAAGCTTTGCTAGGTAACTGCCAACCCATAATAAATTACCACTGTGGTTCCCATCTAGTTTTTACATTATATATAGAGATATTTTACTCCTTATGTATGAGAAACCCCCCAGAGAGATGTGAGAAGTAAGATATGTAATCCCTTACTTTATTACCCACAAGAAGTTGATTTTGAGTTTGGTATGTTTCTAGATAAATGTCAATTACAAGGTTGAAACGTGTTTTTGAAATTTGAATGAAATATCTGGGTATGATGTGGAGGCTTGAAACCATCAGGCAGCAATGATGAACATGGGATTCAGTGACCTCCTTCCAGGGACTGAAGACAAAGAGCCATGAGAAACCTGCAAAGAGAGGTATACTGTCATACTGCCATGCCTCCTAACATAGTCTACAGCACAGTCCTCAGTTCCCTGCAAGCATGAGTCTCTCTGTCTCTGTGTCTCTCTGTATCTCTGTCTCTCTGTCTGTCTCTGTCTGTCTCTCTGTCTGTCTCTCTCTCTGTCTCTCTCTCTGTCTCTCTCTCTCTCTCTCTCTCTCTCTCTCTCTCTCTCTCTCTCTCTCTCTCTCTCCTTGTCTTTGACCTGAGCGAAACTTATGCAGAGATGCTTCATCTGAAAACATTAGCTCACCCTGTACTGCAATGCTTACTCCGCCAGGTATCAGAGTGGATTACTCAAACATGACACTGCAAAACTAAGGCTACATAACTTCTTTTTTAAACCCAGCAATTCCACCTGAATTTTCCCAACTTAGATGCAGGGGAAAGGTGCTGTTTTCTCACCTGGCTCACACCATCTGCAAATATAACTCAGTCTTCAATGGTTATGCTTTGTATTCCTGGCACATCTTTACCCTGTGAATCCTTGCTCAAACAGAAACAGAGAGATGTGTTCTTATTTTAGCTCTCTTCTTAAGTGACCTTGAAAAGCTAAAAAAGATCTCACAAGGAACTTTCTTTTCTTGGGGTCCTGGTGAAACAAGGGGAGACAGTCCTGGCCTGTCAACTGCAGAGCATAAGATGGTTACAAATGAATGCAGTCCTCCTCCAGGGACCGGGCTGTATCTAGGCAGATGCTGACAGTGCTACAGCATTGCACATAAATGAGGGATGCACTGCAGATAAATGCAAATCAACCCATCTTCTGGGCAGCGAGCTGATTCAGGGAGGAGGCCTTGCCGTTTACTGGAAGCACACTGTCCCCATTCCCCAATCTCCAGTCATTTCTCTAAGAAAAGATCGGATGAAGGACCAGTCTCCATGAAGGGACATTGTCCAACAGGAGCTTTGTGACTTTCCGAAGCAGTGACCAAATCCCACTTTCTGAAGGTGCAATCAGTGTTACAGATTTAAATGAAGCAGGACATTCTCCCCCTTCACTGATTTATTTCAAACCATGTTTATGAAACATCCTAAGAAAATTTGACTGAGAACATTTGTGACTATTTTTTACCATGTGGAATTAGACCATTGGTATGTTTTTCACCATGTGGAACTAGATTTTAGCTTTAAGATTTACAATTCTGTCATAGTTATAATCCTAAAGATAAAAGAAATTGTGGAATATCTATTCTAATGGCATTATCTACCTGCAGTAGGAAGTTTGCTTTAGAGAATTTCTGCAAAATTCTTTGTTCATCTATCTGGAAACAGGAAGCCCACTCACTATCAACACAGCACATCCCTTTGACAGCTCTAGTTACCAGAAACCCCCTATATAAATAAGAAGCTAACATGTGCATCAATTACCTCTCCTCCTCCCCTACCCTACTCTCTAGTTCTCCATCCCAAATCCACTCCATTGAATCCACCTGCTCTTCTACATGAGTGTTTAATATGTTCTGACTTCACAGAAGCCTGATGTGCATAGTTGCATGTTTCTTATGAAGGATATGCCATGCTGTGAAATTGAACAGGAAATGCAGACCTGCAGCATCACACCTGTTCAGTAAACGTGTTTTCCTTACAGTGATCTCTGAAATCTGAGGAGGACCTAGCAAGTGAGAGGGACTTTGAATAGTTCCTGTTTATCTTCACAGAGAGATGAGGGATATATTGTGATCTATACTACTCACATCCTCCTGCCACAGCCTCCCAAGCAGCTGAGACTAGAGGCTTGAGACAAACCTTCTCAGAAAGTCTAATACACAAATACAGGAATCTTAGATGGGACAAATAAAATGGTGGATTAGAAATCAGCCATGGAATAATTAATGAAATTTCTCAGAATTGTAGGGTGTGGGTTTCTCAGGGTGGCCCATTCATGCTCAGCACACAAGAGTGGTGGCACCTATGTAATATCCTAGGGCACTAAGCATTAGGAAAATAACCTTGTCTTAGCTACTGTTCTGTTGTTGTAAAGAGATACCATGACCATGGCAGTTCTTATAAAAGAAAGCATCTAAATAGGGGCTTGCTTACACTTTCAGATCATCATGGAAGGAAGCAGACTGGCACCATGCTGGAGCAATAGCCAAGGACTTTATATCCTGATCCACTGGCAGCAGGCAGAGGGAGATACTGGGGGGCAGGGGGAGGAGACAGAGACACAGAGAGTGTGTGTGCCTAGTGTTGGCTTTTGAAACCTCAAAGTCTACCCCCAGGGATGCACCTCTTCCAACAAACCCACATCTACTCCAACTAGAACATGCCTCCTAATTCTTCCCAAACAGTTCTACTGACTGGGGAACAAGTATCCAAATATATGAGTCTATAGGAGCCATTCTCATTTAAACCACAGTAATCTTAACATTTCAAGAAAGAACACTGATTTCACACAAAAGAACAAAACCTGACTGGTGTCAGATGACCCAAGGGAGAATGCAGAGGACCAGGAGGCCATGTTCTCAGGAAAAAATTATTTCTAATACAGAGCTCTGTTCAGCCAAATGTTTGATCAGCAATGAGAGAGAATGAAAAGACATTCTCAATATAATGAAATAAAACTCAGAAAATAAAGTATGTAGCCCAAAAGAGAAGGCAAAAACTCCAGAACTGAGGGAATGAAGATACCAACATGGAAGGTATGAGTGGTGGCCAGAGAAAGAAAGTAAAAAAACATGTAGAATTTTTGTTTGTTTAGTGAAAGGTGACATCAAAAAAAAAAAACATGCAATGAATTGGACATACTGAGAGAAGATTCACATCATGATAATAATCAGTTATAAATTCATAACAGGAATGTTAAAATATAAAAACTAATCAAAATGCAAAAAGGGTAGTTGTTCTTTATAGAGAGGACAGAAAAAAACAGTTGATCCAAAGGAAATAGCTATGGTGAACATCAGGACTCAGCTACCAAGGTTAACGACAAGGTGAAGACAGAACAGGTTTGTCACTTGGTGGTTCCTTGAGTGTGGTCCTTCAGAAAGCCATGCCGCTGCACCAGTGGTACTGAAACCTTGTTTGAAATCCCGGGTTCTCTCCAGTTCACCCAGGTGGGACGGGAGTGGGGACAGAATCTGTGTTGAAATGAGCAGACCAGCTGACTTGGATGCCTATAGGTCTGAGAGTGACTGATATAACTAAATACCAATAGTAGAGAAGGTGACAGCTGCTTTATGCTAGTGATAGAGAGTCCCACATATGGACATAAGGGAAACATTCTAATGCTTAAATGAAATTAATACTTGATAAAAATAGGAAATACAATGGAAGCATGGTGTTCAGAGCTGTGGAGGTAGATTTTTAAAAGTAATTAAGAGAATTCACTGTAGCATGCCTTAGAATCGGGGATGGGTGAGAGAATAGAGGGTTTTAGCTACACATCTCATGAGAAAACTGGCCTCTGAAATGGGTTTATATTTCTACTGGTAAAATATAAACCACATTATAGAATGAGATTTGTCTTGCTTGGTCTTTCTGATCTGTTGTTTTCAGATTCACTGGCAGTAAATATGTTTTGCCTTTGTAAATTATAAAAAAGGGGGGGTATTGGACTCATAGTTGAACTTGTTTAAAGTTTTTAAGGATACTTGAATTATTTTCATACATCTTGCTTTAAAATCACTTACACAACATACACTAATGATTTGGGGTCCCAAACTTCAATTAAAGATTGGTATTAGTGAGTCAGCCATACCACTCGGTGATAGCATGGTTGCCTACTGTGTATGAGGCCTAGGTTCAGTACCCAAGGAAGAAAGAAAGATGGCAGATGGGAGCATGGAGAACAGAAAGAAGGAAGGGAGGGAGGGAGGGAAAGAGGGAGGGAGTGAGAGAGGGAGGGAAGGAGGGAGGAAGTGAGAGAGGGAGGGAGGGAGGGAGGGAAGAACACCATATTCTTGGCACAGTAACACACAGTGAGTTCAAGGCCAGTCTAGTCTTTGCACTGAATTTCTAGCCAACCATGGCTTCAGAGTAAGACTGTTACAAACAAGCAAATAAATGGGAAAAGGGTACTACATTGCTATCTTTAGAGATAAGAATTTTAATTAGATGCCATCACTAGAGAAAGTCTAGGAAAAAAAGCATGGTACCACGACTTATGGAATAAACTTATGTAAGATAGATTAGTATAATATGATGATATGATAGATTAGATTAGATAAATACATATAGAAATAGATACCTAGATATAGATAAATGTATCAATAGATAGATGATAGATATATAGAAACATAGATGTTATATGTGATAGATGATAGACAGCTATAGATGATTAACAAATATAGATAGATAATCAATTAACACAAATTATATACATAGATTTAGATAGGTGATTGATATATGATAGACAAATCAACCAATCAACAGACAGAAGACGCATAGACCTTGTTATTGTGTGCTCACATAACTAGACTATCTCCTTGATTGCATTCTCATGATAGTCTGAAACATGGTTTTCTAGTCAGAATTGAGGAAATCCTGGCATGAAAACATTCTTGAAGCTCTTTAACCTCACACAGATGCTGAACCTACCTCCCAAGTCCCATTCAACTCTGTCCAATTGTAACTGTTTTCATTTCAGCTCCTCAGCTTTGTGTGACATCTGCAGACACCTAAGGACTTCTGTTGGTGTAAGGACCTTGGTCGACTAAGATCAACAAATGGCTCTGCAATTTTCTATAATCTTTAACAAACTGAAAAATCAGATTTTGGGATGGAAAAGCCAGTTCACTAAACAATAAAAACACATCCTTTTCTTTTCAAACAAATCAGGGAAATTCATAAAGTAAATGAGAGAAAAATTTAAGTTTTTTTGCGTCATTTTTCTGAAGACACAGCTAAAAGTTTCTACTGGAAACAGTGAACACAGTGCCCTCCCTGACTCAGTTTACCCTTGGGGCCCTCCCTCATTCCTATTTTATTCAGCAGACAGCCCTGTCTCTAAATAATGCAATGTGGCTGGGATTCAGCCCTGGCATTGATTGACCTGAGAAGTAGAGGATGCTGTGTAGATTCTCAATCAGGTTTCTGGAAGCATCTCTGAAGTGTGCACACTCCATCCTCATTCTGGACCTCATCACAAATGTCACATTCTCCCCGAGCCAGCATCCCATCACTCTGACTTCCCAGATACCCATATGTCTGGTGTGCATGGCATCCTGCCCAGTCTTGGAAATCTCTATCCACACCGCTGCCTTTTGGTTTCTGCAGGCGAGCCCCATTTGGATGCTGTGCTCTCCTTTATCCTCAAGATAACGTACTCCCACCCACCCTGAACCCCTGATGCTCCGAAAACTAGGCCATAAGTGGGTCATAAGTCAGCTGATATATATATATATATATATATACATATACATATGAATCCAGGTAAAGGGGGTGTATGATGATGTTGTGTTCCCCAATATATTTTGCACCCTAATAAACTTATCTGGGGGTCAGAGAACAGAACAGCCACTAGATATAGAGGCCAGAAAATGGTGGCACACGCACCTTTAATCCTAGCTTTCCGAAGGCAGAGATCCATCTGGATCTCTGTGAGTTCAAAGCCACACTGGACACAGCTAGGCATGGTGACTCACGCCTTTAATCCCAGGAAGTGATGGCAGGAAGCAGAAAGGTATATAAGGCATGAGAACCAGGAACTAGAGCCTGGTTAAGCTTTTAGGCTTTTGAGCAACAGTTCAGCTGAGATTCATTCTGGATGAGGACTCAGAGGCTTCCAGTCTAAGGAAACACGATCAGCTGAGGAATTGGCGAGGTGAGGCTATGGCTTGTTCTGCTTCTCTGATGTTCCAGCGTTCACCCCAATACCTGGCTCCGGGTTTGTTTTTATTAATAAGACCTTTTAAGATTCGTGCTACAGGGTGGCTTTAGGTCTCAAACTGACTGAGAATAAAGATGACTTTTTATTTGAGTATAGTTGGGTTATCTTCCTGAATGTGAGAGAGAAATTGCAGCATCCCTGGAGACAAACTAGCTCAAATGTTTCTCTGTCCTTTAACCTCTTCATGATGGATTGTCAAACATCAGGCCATCATTTCCAGCTCTTCTCCCTCCTTCTGCAGCGGGGAATGGAACTAGGTATTTCCCTGGAGGTGTGGGCCCCACAGCTTGTCTGGCTTGTTTCATAGCAGACAGAAAGCAGAGAGGTCACTGCTGTTGCACAGCTATGCCTGACTTCCATCCAGGCTAGAAAGGAGAATGGCAGAAACCATGGAGGGGGGCAAGGTTCCGCCCCTGCTGCCAGCTACCTCCCCGACTGCAGAATCTGTCTCCATGGAATACTTTTCTATTCTACCTCTAAGCCTTTTTTCTTTCCTAGTGGAATGCAACATTCGATATGCATAAAGTGCAGAAAATATAAATTCATGGTTTAATAAATTATTGTAAAGCAAACATCCTTCGAGTCCCTTCCAAGGGCAAAATAAGAACATTGCTCACAGCCTGAAGGCACGTGGCACTCAGTTCTTAATCAGAATTCTTGCCTATATCCTCGACTAACCCTGACCTGACTTGGATGGTGATCATCTGCTTGCATTTCATGAGAGTTTTTGATACCTATGTATGAATCTCTAAATAATGTCGTTAGCATTGCTTATTTTTCGACCTTTACATAAATGAGATTATATGCTGTGTATTTTTGGTCTGGCTTCCTTCTCTTATAATTAAATTTCTGAAGATTTTATTGTATTATACTGGGTTACATAAGGCCATTTTCATGCAAGTATATAATGTATTTTTGAGCATATCTCTGGTAATTCCTCACTACCCTCCCCCATTCTCCTCCCTTCTCTTAATATTCTCTTTTGCTGAACTAGTCAGTTCTGTTTCTACCTTCTTGAAATCTCTACCTATCTAATTTTATGTATCTGCATAAAACCTGAAAATTATAGTCTGAATGCAACAGACCTACCCTATGACCCAGCTATGCCACTTCTGGGCAATTTCCTGAAGAGCTCTGAAGACAGCCTATCACAGAGGTACCTGCACATCAGTATTGCAGTGTGTTTGAAGTCCTAGTCACAATACCTAAGCTAGGGAACCAACCTAAATTTCTAGCAACAAGGGAATGGATAAAGAAACTATGCATAGATACACAATGGTATTCATTTGGAGCATAAATAGAATGAAATTATGCCATTTGCAGGAAAATGGAAGCAGCTAGATCATCATATCATCATCACTATTATATTTTTGAGATTCCCCTGGGAACTCACATAATGAAGAGGTAACGGGTCATCGTTCCTCCCTATCGGTGCATCGCATTGCCTTATGTAAAGTATCTATGAATTATTCCTGTTGATGAGACCATGGGATTGCTTTCTGTATTTGGGTTCTTATAAGCAATGCTCCTAGAAATACTTTTGCACAGTTCACTTTAAAAGTCTTTAATGGTTGCATTTGTTTGCTTTAACACACACACACACACACACACACACACACACACACACACACACGAGTAAGCCTGACTCAAAGCTGAAAGAAACTTCTAATTAATTTTCCATGTGTTTCATGTTTTTCTGTGCATGTGTGCCCTGGACATGCTTGTGGAGGTTGGAGGACAGCTCACAGGAGCCTGCTTCTCTCCTTTCACCAGGTAAGTTCTGAGGACCAAACTCGGGTTGCCCAGCTTGGTGGCAAGGGCCTTTACCCACCAAGTCTCCTGGCCAGACGGGAAGAAAAATTTTCAAGGACATTTTCAGTCCCTTTGTTTCTTATCTTTGGTCTTTCAAAAGTCTGATCAATCCTGAAGAGGAATAGAGAAGTCCTTGTTCCCTTACTAGTCCCTATGACACACTTCTACTTCATGAGGAAAAATTCCTCTTGTGATCATGTCAGAGAAATGTGAAATCCTAAAAGCTCCCTGCTCACCAAGAACATCTCACTACACCTAGATTTTATAACAGTTTTGAAACCTTGAGGAAGTCACCTGACCTCAATAAACTTTTGTATCTGTTCATGCCTAATTCACAAAGAAACAAAATTAGTATACAACTATGCATGCTTTATATCAGGTGCAAGGCATTTTGCCTTCTATGTAGTGAATGACCTTCTTAAGCATTTAAGACCTTTGTGAAGCAGGTGTCCACACATCCTGCTTTTTCATGTATTTCCCCACAGTTGCTAGGATAATATTTATAGAATACATAGATTAGAACTCCAGAACACGCCCATCATGACTGATCATGGCTCATCACAGATCATCTCTTTTTTAAAAAATAGTTTGAGATGCCAACTGAATTTTGTGGATCTCTATTTGGTCAAATTATTACACTGGATTTCGTCATTAATTTACTTCTCATTTTTGTTTGAAGCAAGGGAGAACATTTAATGCACAATCTAAACTGAGCTCAAACTCACACTTCGTAGCTTTCTTTAAAATATCTTTGTCCTTTCATTAAAACATGGTACAAAACTGAAATATAGATTTTAAAAGTAGTTCATATTTAAATATACCCCATATACCTGGAAAGTGAGGTTTACAACTGAATGCTACATTGATTTATAATTTGATTATTTTTTTTTTAAGGAGGAAGGATGTGGGGGATGTTTGGGCCTCATATAAAATCTACGTTTTCTTTATGCTGCAGGTTTGAGCGTTAGTAATGTTTTACTGTGACAGAAAGAAAAAGTATGTTCCCGAATCCTAGTCTAGAGTTCATCTTGACAGCTTGTCTCACCAGTAAGAAGGAGGTGCTTGGTCACATTGATTGCACCACTTAGAATAGGAGGTTGCTGTCAGAAGAGTGGGAGGCAGGTGCAGGAGGCTGAGAAGTAATTAGAGAAAAGCTTTTGTCCCTCCATCTCACCCTGTACTTCCCAGCTGCTCCCCAGGATAATGCATGTCCCTAACAAGATAAAGACTCAGTGGGAATCAAGGCTGTTAACTCAGGGGGGGGGGGGGGGGTAAAAAGGATGCAGGAAGGTCATGGTTCAGGGAAAACAGTTCTTCAGTACAAACTGCATGTAATGCATCTTGCAAAAGAGAAGCTTAGCAGCCCTATGCCAACTGCCAGGCCATAGAAAGTTTCACTGCACACAGCTGACAAAGCATTATTATCATTTTTCAAAGATTAAGACCATGCATCCTCTAGTAACTCATGTTTCCTCGGGCGCTGCAGTTTCTGAAATCAGGTTTACTTTACAATTTTTCTCTTTCTCCTTTTTCTCTGGTGCAAATGTAGTTAGTACCTTGAAGCCAATCCCCTGGGCAGTCATGTCAAAATCTTTAGCTCATCTCTAAAAGTTTGGCTCCTGAGTATTCTTTAATAACACATGATGAGTGGGGAGAGTGTGCAGTACAGTCAGGGTGAGGGATGTCTAAAAGGAAGCTGGTGGTTCAGAATTTGAGAAAAAAAGACCATGTCAGCAGAACCAAACATTAGGTTGTAACCATTTCTACTTGGTCATATGCCAAGCCAGTCCTATAATCAAGATTGCACCTTCATTTTCCAAGCCTGGAATGAGATACAATGCAATATAATGTAATCCCAGGCAGACAAGCTGTCTTTGGCCGCAATGACTATAACGTAATGGGTCTGATCTTGAGCCGATAGTGTGGCTTATGCAATCTGTTATATTTCCTTCTGGCTGTGCTGTGATTAAATCACCCACAGTCCATTCCAAGGTCGCTTGAAGAGTTTTACTGGGTCCTCAACGTTTTGCTGAAAAAAAAATTATGAAGACTAGAATTTGAAGAAGTAGATAGCTATATGATGACAATGAAATTTACTTTCCAAATTAAAACTTAACAATAATGCTTATGTTGGTGCGATGCTTCCTTTTTTCAATATATTGTGTATCTATTTTTAAATTCTCTGTAGACTCAAGAGCCAATGTATAATGACTCCAACGGAGGAAAGTGATATCTAAGATGGCATAACCACTGGAAAATAAGTGGACAATTCAAAGGAAACCAAGCATTCTACATTAGCAGACTCCTAGCAGTATCAGTACTGCAGCTATGAATACAGGGTTCATAACATACTGGTGTCTTCTAAGAAAGGACATCTTCATGTATTATAACCTATTTGATGGTAAGGAATATCATCCTTGGTATGATTACTTCCTGAATAATGTGCCAAGAGACATACATGCCTAATACCCAAGACTGCTCACAAGTTCAAAAGTTAAGTATTGTTATGTTCATTTTCCAGAGAGCAATCAAAGTTCAGAGATGCTCAGTTCCTTATATGAGTGACAAAGGGCAGGACTGTTACTAAAATTGAATCCTGCATCAATCCATATCTTATTATTTACACATATATGTGTGTGTATATATACATGCATACACATAAATATATTCATTTTGCTATCCTCATTTCTCCTTCTCTGGAGGGGAATTAATACACTCATTCTTTGCTGAGATATTACTCAGTGCCTAACATGGACCAGGTCCTCTCTTCTTGATGCTAAGATTATAGCAGTGAGAGGGGGAAAAGTTCATTCACAGGCATTCCATTCCAGTAACCATCAATGGATACTGTAAGGAAGGATAGGGGAAGAGACTACAGGATTGCTGCCTTAAGTAGGGTGGCCAGAAAAGCTCTGATAGAAGGTGACATTGAGCCAGGTACCAGATAAGGAGGGAACAAGGTAGGCAGATATCTGGGGAAGGAGTTTTCCAGTCAGAGGAGAAAGAATTCAAATAATCTGGGACAGGTGTGTAGATACAAAGTGTATAGATCCAGACACAGACACAGACAGAGATAGAAAAAGAGAGAGACGGAGACAGATGCCAAGTGAACAGGGAGAACTTAGTATGTGTTGGCACTGGGACACCTTGCAGGTCCTTGTTGGACATAGAAGCGAATATAAAGTTTGACAGGAAGTCCCTATAAGGTTGAAAGCGTACAGTGGCATAATCTTGTGTCCATTTTAAATAGATTGCTTTAGTTGTTGCAATAAAGTAAGCTGTAGGAGTACCGATTAAGAAATGAAGTGAGGGAGGAGGAAGGTGGCTGCCTCGGGAGACCTGCCTGGTTGTGGTGCTGAAGCATTAGGCAGCAGGTGTGTAAGAGAAATAGGAGGAAATCCCCCTAACCTGAAGGATGGCATGGCATTAGATGGTTGATTCTACAGGGCTGGTGCAATAGCACGTTTAATAAGATGCAAGGAACTACGTTTATATTCGTGTTGAGTTGGAACTGTCTCCTAAATGCCTATCTGGGCAAGACTAATAAAGACTGAGTATAGGACTGTGGAGTCCAGGGTGATAAGAAGGATAGAATTATGTATTTTAAAGTGGGCTTTTTTGTGCAGTTGTTCATATGTATGTGGGTATGCATGCATGTACATGCATGTGGATGTCAGTGGTCAGTCTCAGATCTCATTCTTAGGAGCTACTTTGCTTCTGTTGGTTTTGGTTTGGTTTTTATATCTTGGATTTAGGGTTTTTGTTTTTAGTGTATGGTAGAGATACTTTGTTGTTGGTTTTGACAGGGTCTCTCCCTTTCAGCAGGAGTGTATATAATTTGGCTAGGCTGGCTGTGCAACATGCTCTAGAAATCTACCTGCCTTGGTTTCCCCGGTACTGGGATTAAGAATACCTTCCAATATGTCTGTCTTTTTAACATGGATTCTAAAGATTAAATTCATGCTCTGATATAGGCATACAAACAAACCCTTTACCAACAGAGCCATCTCCTCAGCTCCAAAGTGTCTGTTTTTATGCTCATTAAGTGACAGCTATTTTAAATTAATTAAGCATTTTTCATTACTCATTATTAAATTTGTTATTAGTAATTATAATGGCTATCAATATTAAACATAAACTACATGCCAAATGTAAGAACATAGCATGCATCATTCCTTTAATTCTTACCACACATCTTAGTGGAAGTTAGTGTAGTATCTAATTTTAAAATACTTAGCCCTTAGCATTTCAAGTATTTTATCTAATAACCTTCAACTACAAAGTCATATGATCTAAATTATAGCCTAAAACAGGTAGATGCCAGAGCCCATGCTATTGAGCGCTAACAGCTATCGTGACTTGGCTGGTTTGCTGTGGGTCTGAGTCTCCATGTTCAGGTCTTCAAAGGGTTTTCTGATAGTTGTCTTCAGATCGCAACTGGATGTTGACTTCTTAACTAAGTGTTGTATATGTGCAGCCATTTCTCCTGGAGGGAAGAGAACTTTGATTGCTCTCCGGGAAATGAACATAACAATACTTACCTTGCAAAGCTCAGAAAGCTTGGGTTACAAGGTTTACAGCAGCCCTTCTGCGAGCGTGTGCCAACAGTAACAGTGGCTGGGGAAGGAGATTCTCCAGCTGGCTGAGCTACCTCTAAGCAGTAAAGGGAGCTCCAGGGATGTAGCCTCCGAGAGTCATCACCCATGCTGGAGAGGGCTTCTTGACGCTAGCAGCGGCCTCTGGGACACCTGTACTTCTATCAATAAGCCCTCATCTACACTCTTCTAGGTAATCCCAATAAACTCACTAGCTCACTAAACCAACTTTGGATGGAAACATTTCTTTTTGTAAGTCAGTTATCGATACCTTATCTGGGATAAATAGACACTTGCTTGCATTTCTCCAGGAAAAGCCGCCCAACGCTTCGGCAGATGATTCCTGATTTTTATGGGATATTTTAAATATTTTAAAACTGATGAAGTAAGGCATTCATTGAAAATGTACTGACATTGATGATGCTACCTAAATACCTCTCATGAGAGATTATCCAGTGAGATGAGAACTGACAAATTACCTCCATTCAAAAAGCACACACCATGCCACCATTGGTTGCAACTTGGTCTTTGCTGCCCAGCAGCCCCTCTCCCTTTTTTTCCTTGAAGCTGGGACTCCTTGGAGTCTGTAGCTACTTTCCAAATCAATATAAAAGATGTGGCCTGCAGTAAATACCTTATGTAGTTTGAACATGGAACCCTGTTAACTTGTTTCTAGCAAGGAGACGATGCTAACACAGACTGAGTAGCGCTATCATAAAGAGAAGTGAGGGCTCTGGCAAGGTGGTTCACCTTACAGGAAACTAGAATAGTCTTTTGTGGAGGTACAGAGAGTTTTCACTCACCAGAGACACCACTGAACCAGTCATTCTGGATTCACAAAGTTTTATTCAGCAGTTTGTGCAAGAAGTACTTACTGATCACATGTTGTACTGGCACACAGTGGCAGGAAAACATCAACTTTGCCCTTGCAGCGAGCTGAATAAAATGGTAAGAGTCATAAAGTGCAAAAAGAACAAGCATCCAAGCATCCCAAATCTGAAAATACAAATTCCTAAATCCAAAATGCTCCAAGATCTGAGATTCTCCCCTTGCTGACATGATCTCACAAGTAGAAGGTTTACTGACGTCATGTGCTAAGTTGTAGGCAAAGTGCAGGTGCACTAAGATTGTTATGTAAAGCCACCTTTTAGCATGTGTGCATCAGAGTTGTCTGACACAGAAACAAATTTTGTGTCAAAATTTGGATGCCTTCCCCCATCAACTAAATATCTCATTACAAATATGCAAATATTCCAAAATCTGAGTACATGCCATCTTAAATATTTCCAAAGTCCTGGGCATTTTGAATAAAGGACTCTTTAGTCTACAAATGTTAGTGTGCAATGTTTACTGCAAAAAACTAGCATGAGGATGAGAGAGATGGCTCAGGGGTTACGAGCACTTGCAGCTCCAGCAAAGGACCTGGGTTTAGTTCCCAGTGTCCACAGGGCAATTCAAAACCATCCGTAATTCCAGTTCCAGGGGATCTGACACTCTCTTCAGGCTTCTGTGGGTCCTGCATACATGTGATACACATACATATATGTAAGCAAACATATGACTAAAATAAAAATAAATCTTTTTATTTAAAAGACAAGCATAACATGGAAGAGTCATACACTATGCAGTGGTTAGAAAGTCGAGTGTCATAAAATCTTCATGGAAACACTGAGGTCAATTTTGCACAAAAGGACATCTATCTCAGTGTCTGCAGCCAAATGAAACCATTTCCCAGGGCCTTGATTTCATTGCATGTGAAATAGGATAAAACAGACATTTCCAGTGCCTTAAAACTCAACACTTGGGGGGCAAATGCAAGTGGATCACTGAGTTTGAGGCCATCCTGGTCTACTGATCAAGATCCAGGACAGCCAGGACAACACAGAAAAACCTTGTCTCAAAAAAACATCCAACCAAACAACAACAACAAAAAAGCTTTTTTACCAACATCCCTCCGGACCTGAGTTTAATAAAAGTGACTTTTCACCTCAGAACTGAAACAAATCCTGCACTTTCACAATTCTCAGAAGAGGAAATTTCATACTTTTTTGCCTATAGCTAAGTCAGCTCCCTCAGGGTCTCAGGTATACTGGGGAACCAGAGAAATGACCCACCAAGTAGCTCTGCCCCCTTAACATGCACATTCAGGGCCAGGAGTTGAGGTTGAGTCTAGGAAGGCATTGTTTCTCTCCAGTGCTTTGTAAGCCACCTCCATAACACTCAAAAGTTCATACAATCTACCATTCACCAGTTTTCTCCCTCAAGTGCTCCCTGTCTCTCTCCTTATCTCCCCACTCCTCTCTCATCTTCTCTACCTCATTGTAGAATTTCACTCCTTTAGAAGAAATTGTTGACACAACACCAAAAATGCAAAAGAAAACAGTGACCCCCAAAATCCATCCCATCCAGCCCTTCACTTGCTTACAACCCTACGTGTATGCTAGGACCCACTTCCGTACACATAAGCCCCGCAGATTGTGTCAGCCCACATCAACCTCTCTTTGAATGCTGGCAGCAATTGTGGTGGCATTCTGCCTGCCTTTGAACAGTGGCATGCCTTTCTCAATGACAGCCACAGCCACTTTCTTTTGTGCAGTACTGACCGCCTCCCGAATGAGTCTTTACCCACACAATCTTTACTGGGAAAATCCCTACCTTGCAGAATACTGTCAAAATTAAGGATTAGAATGTGTTTTCAAAATACACCACATCGTCCATGCTGAAGGTGCTGGATAAATAACCCCTGCATTTTCCTTTCTTTTTTCCTCTCCAGTGATCAGCATAGCTTTTGAATAAATACTAAAAATGTCAACCAACAGGATAAGTAGGTATTGATGGATTTTACCCATATCTTATTCCACCCTCCAGTGTTCCCTTTGGAATTACATCATTTTTCAAAGCTATGGTGAAAGAGTCCATTGCTTTTTATGCTCCACCCCCGCCCTTGATTAATTCCCTCTCAACTGTTGTCCTGCCTAATTACACCAGCCCTCTTTGGACCCATCTTGTTATTAGCTGATTCAAAGGCATGTTTGTTTGCAGAGCCCATTTAAATTTCCACTCTACAGGCTAATTGCTGATGATGTTATTGAAGTAAACAGTTCAGGAAGGCTGCCAGTGTGTGTGCTGTGAATTCACCACTGGTGAGAGCTCTCAACTCTGCCAAGCATGCACAGAATGCATGAAATATTCAGAATGGAAGTCAACTTGCTCATGTAGCAGAAAATATCCCAGCGAGCCACAGCTCAGCGTAGCCCAGCACACTGCCAGAGACAGAATGGTGCTTTGTGATGTATCATATGGGCTTTTTATTTTTATTTATAGAAAAGGGGGAGAACAAACTCTATCCTGGGGTTCGAGTGACCTGAAATCTAGGAACTAGCTGGATGCTGTATCTCCTGATTAACTGGACAAGAGTATAACAAAAACCTATCTCCATCTTATATCCTATCCTTATAGCAGATGACTGTTCTGAGAGGCAAAAAAGTTAAGTTACCCCATCCCAATTCTCATGTCTGCAACTCAGGGCAACCAGTTATCTAACGGCCTCCACATCCATGATCAAGCAATTTAGAGCATAAGCTTTTACACAAAAGAAAACCACACTGGTGGGTGGAATCTTCTGCTCACTCTAAGTCCATTCCTCAAGGAATATAGCACTAATTCTTGAGAGAATAGCACTTTCTCAAACCTGAGAGCCTCCCTGGAGGTCAGCTGTGAATAGCCAAGATGTTGGTAAACAATCGCATAGCTAATTATGTCTCATTCATTTTGATTCTGTAGTCATAGAAGCCTTCTATTCTTCAACACCACAACTTTCCACCTGAAACATCTGGAAGTCCCAAATACAAGTTTTGCACCCTAAAGTTTCATTCTATTGTTAGAAATGAGGATCTGTATTACAAATGCAACCAAGGACTTACACTCAAGCCAGAAAAGAATGCAAAGCCACCCACCCCAAATGAGATTCCCCTGCAATGAAGAAGCCAAGATGAAAGATGACAGGCATTGATTTCTGCTCTCAGCAAGGATAATGCCCATTGAATTGACTCCACTACAGTACATCCTAGAGTTCCAGTAGGAAGCAGCCTAAGCAAAGGGAGATGTGGCTGCTAGCCATAACTATTTGCTGTGAGCATTTCAATTTCCACTCATTTAACTCTTTACATTGTACAGAGCACAGATAACCAACATGAAGAAGTGATGAGAGGTTTCCAGTTCAAAGCAAAATAAGAGGCTACCTATTTAAATTGCCCTTCTCCTTCAGTTCCATGAACACAATAAAAGGAATATAAGAGGTAAAACTCTATGCCTGTGTCTAAAACCAAAGACATACCATCCACAGGTAAACAATTACAAGAAAATTCTCCAAGAAGTAATGTTGGCTAAGTCTAAAGTGAGGGGTCATCAGACATGCATGGCACTCTCTACACCCTTTCTCATAGATGAAGGGGGAGACCAGCTAGTGTGAATCACTGGAGCACAAGCAAACCTAGAGAATGGAGAGAAGATGAAATGTGGACCAAACACTGCCTGGAAAGCTTGGCAGGGCTAACATGGGCTTCCCTGTCCATTCTTAGATTTCATTTCACCTGGGTCTTGGCCTAAGTGGGTAAGAAAATGTAACCAAGTTCTAGGGAAAGATGGTATGATGCTTAAAATCAATGCCCTCTGAATATGCCAACAATAACTACTTAGAATGCACAGTGCTAACCAAGAAGACCTCATACACAATAACAAAACAAATTCCATAAAGTTCAAGACATAAAGGTGGACACTTAAGCCCTAACATAAAATTAACTTATTAATGAAATAACTTTTTAAATTAAAAAAAAGCATAAGAAGAAAATCAAAGTGCTTATATCAATGTTAGTTCTCCTGAAATAACTCCAAAGGCAAAATGAAAAGAGCAATGGATTTAAAAACAAATTGAATTATACATGTATATTAAAAGGTTAAAAAATAAAAATTTGTAAGTAGATAAACAAAATGTTATTTTTTTTTAGCTCCATTTGAAAATACACACCACAGTTTTAAATGGTGTATTTACAGTTGTTTAATCCTGTTTTTTTATTCTCTCCCATTTCCAGAAATGATTTTAACACAGTTATAAATGTAGCCAAAGATGACCCAAAAGATATCAATTGTGGTACTGTTTAGAATTGCAAAAGAATTGGAAATTTAAATGTTTACATTTAAGAACCTATAAAAGTCAAAGTGATATATGCAGTCATTAAAAATATGTGATTGGGGCTGAGGAAATATTGCAGGGGATAAAATGAGGACCTGAGTTTGGGTCTCTGGAATGAACCCCCACATAAAAGCCAAGTTGAAGCTTATATATGTAACCCTAGCACAGGAGGGTAAAGAAACATGGACCCCAGAAGCTCACTGCCCAGCCAGT
Organism: Peromyscus nudipes; assembly: GCA_902168325.1. Taxonomy (NCBI): domain Eukaryota; kingdom Metazoa; phylum Chordata; class Mammalia; order Rodentia; family Cricetidae; genus Peromyscus; species Peromyscus nudipes. The sequence goes on from CABHPH010157018.1 coordinate 21,733, forward strand.
CTAGCAGAAATGATGTGCTCCATGTTCAGTGAGAGACCCTTGTCGAAAAAAAAAAGAATACATTGGAATGATCCAGAGACATCTCAGAAGAGGAGGCAGAAAGATTGTAAGAGCCTGAAGTTGAGGAGGAGTGCTGCAAACCCACCTTCTGGATGAGGCAGGGCACTGTACTCATGAACTCCCAGGGTGGGGGTTGCCTGTACAAGACCTGAATAAGATCAAGCCACTCATAATCCTATCACAGATATGGTGGAGGTGCACAAAGCCCTACCCCTGGCTGAGGAGTTTAGATGGTTGCAAGCTGCTGCAGTAGGGAGAGTTGATGTTCTTCAGAGAGATGGGCCATGGTAGGTTGCCTATACTTCAGGGGATGGCCCTACACCTGAGCACATTTGACATGGAGTTGGGATGGGGACTTGATGAGAAGGTCTTAGGGTGCAGGAGGAGCTGGACTGAGATACTGATAAAAATCAAAATACATTGTATATATGTATGGGATTCATGTCAGGTAATGAACATTTTGTTTTGTTTTTGTCATTGTTGTTGTTGTTTCTCAGTTTTTGGTTTTTGAGACAGGGTTTCTCTCCTTAGCCCTGGCTGCCCTGGAACTCACCAGGGTGGCCTCAAACTCAGAGAGATCCACCTACCTCTGCTTCCCAAGTGCTGGGATTAAAGGTGTGCACCACCACCCATCTCTAAAGAATGAACTTTTAAAAGAAAAAAAATAAATTAATGATAAGGCAAAGAAGTGACTGAAGAAGGCATTGTAATATCAATTTCTGACTTATGTATACCAAACAGGCTAAAGCCCATGCACACAAATATTCTCTCTCTCTCTCTCTCTCTCTCTCTCTCTCTCTCTCTCTCTCTCTCTCTCTCAGTCTTGATGGGAGAATGTCTTTCTGTATGCTGTGAATATATGTTGCTCTGATTGGTTGATAAATAAAGCCGTTTGGCCTATGGCAAGGCAGCTTAGAGGCAGGAAGAAAATTCAAACATATAGAGAGGAAGGGGAAAGACAGAGCAGAGGAGATGCTGCTAGCCACCTCCATGAGAGGCAAGATGTAAAGATACTGGTAAGCCATGAGCCACATGGCAAGGTATAGATTTATAGAAATAGGTTAGTTTAAGATGTAAGATCTAGCTAGCGAGAAGCCTAAGCCATTAGACCATACAGTTTGTAATTAATATAAGCCTCTGTGTGTTCATTTGGGTCTGAGCGGCTGTGGGATTGTGGGACCAAGGGACCTAGTTGGGGCCAGGAAAACTTCAGCTACACTGTCTCACATGTGATTGGGCTAGGAGTGTTGCTCTGTGGTGAGTATGGTCCCACAGTCTTACTGCCCTTAACTGAGCCTTCAGCATGGCAAAAACATAAATATGTGATTAGTGACTAAATAATACAATGCACCTTATGAAAAACCAGCGTGTTTACAGAATTGCATATACATTACAGTCTAATCCCATTAGCTACACATTACTCACTCAGTCATGGACTGACAGCCTCATGGGATTTACTTCTTAGAAGAAATCCAGGCATTCATTTATTGTATTGTGTTACACATGCACTTGCAGGGCTGGATCTCAACATGTTAATAGAGATTCTTCTCAGGCTAGACTGCATCTAGGTTTTCTATTTTTCTAAACTAAATGTTTTAAATGAAAGGTCATTTTTAAAAATTTTCTCATATTTACTTCTTTCGTGTGTTTGTGTATGTGTGGGTGCATGAACGCATACATGTATACATGCATCCATGCACAAGCATGCCACTCCACATGTGTAGGAAGTCAGGGGACCACTTGGGGGAGTCCATTCTCTCCTTCCTCCAAGTGGATCTCTGTGGTCAAACTCAAGTTGTCAGGCTTAGTGACAAGCATCTTACTTGCTGAGACATCTCTCTGGCCCTGAAAAGATTATTTTGAATGGCACTTAAAAAATAATAATGGTATGGTAAAATTTAGTCAAATTATGAGTTACTAAACAGGTTTTGTAGATGCTAGTGTTTGGATCCAAGTATTTGCTTTTAAATAAGCCTCCCACTCACACTCAACAACTAAATTAATAGGTTGTTTTGCTTAATTGTCTTGACTGAATATATTGTATGACTAAAATATTTTCCTCCTCAAATGATTATAAATAAAAGCAGTGGGAACTTGACCAAAAGGGGTGCAATGTGATGAAGCCAGTTCTTAGAGGAAGATGATCATTTTCTTACAGAGTGTCTCTCTCAGTTCTCAGCAGAATGAAGACTCAGTCTGTTGTGGAATATTCCTTTTCACCCTGTGAAGATAGGTCACTGTGATTGGTTTAATAAAAAGCTAAATGGCCAATAGCTAAGCAGGATTTTGGGGCCAGAGAGAATGCTGGGAAGAAGGTGGGTGGAGTCTCAAGGAGATACAGAGGAAGCATAACATGTAGGAGATGAGGTAACAAGCCATGAGCCATGTGGCAGCAAATAAATCAATAGAAATGGTTAATTTAAGTTATCAGAGCTTGTTAGAAACAAGCCTAAGCTATCAGCTGAGCTTTCATAATTAATAATGTCTCCCTGTGGTTATTTGGGACCTGCCTGGTGGGGCAGAGTAAGACTTGCTACATCAGTCCTTAGTCAAATACTAACATAATTTAAATTTCACCACAAGTTCAGTTGAGAATCAGTGACATTCCCTGAGACACACTATGAAGGGCTCTAACAGGCACTACCATGGCAAAATGGCACCAGCAGGTTTTATCCTTTACCCTTCTCTCTCCCTTGCTAAACCATTAGATTACACAGCCCTGCGGGGTCAATTCCCTTATTTGCCCACTGACTCATTCCTGAGACTAAACACGAAGGTCCAGCAATCAAAATTCATTATTGACTATACTGACTAACCTGTCCAATCAGGACTTGGCAACTCACCCTAGCTAGCACAGACTCTTCCCTTTTTCTCCTTGAAAACCCACTCTGCGAAAACACCTGCTGCTGCTGCTGCTGCTGCTGCTGCTGCTGCTGCTGCTGCTGCCCAATCTAGAGGCAGACATTGCTTACCCCTCTAGGATAATAAACCCTGCCGGGCGGTGGTAGCACACGCCTTTAATACCAGCACTTGGGAGGCATTGGCAGGCAGATCTTTGTGAGTTCAAGGCCAGCCTGGTCTACAGAGCGAGCTCCAGGAAAGGTGCAAAGCTATAGAGAGAAACCCTGTCTCGAAAAACAAAACAACAACAACAAAAAGGATAATAAATCCCCTATGTGCTGAGAATTTGGTGTCTGGGTGTGTCTTGTACCGACTCTGACCCCGCCTCCCTCATCCCTCACTCAGCACATCACATAAAGTCTTCCTGGTAAAATGAAAAACAGCGCTGAAAAGCCTTCGTTTTCATAGAAGATGCTGCTTCTGTGCCCCTCCCACATGGAGTCCTTCTTTGTAGATGCTGGGACAAAAAGAAAATGGACATTCTTGTCCTAAGGGCTTTACACAGAAACACTGACTAGTCTCTATTGTTACCTCTGAAATTTTCTCCAAAACTCCTTACAATTTTGCATTCTGCATCAGTCCCCATGCCCTTCCGATGTCACTTGTCTAGCTTAAGTATTTTATTTTAATTCATGTTTTAAAAGATTTACTTACTTTTTATGGGGGAGTGTTTTGTCTGCATGGCAGCTGAAGAGGTGAGAAAGAGGGCATTATTAGATCCATGAGGCAAGTTCCAGTTAATTGGGAGCTACCACGTGGGTGCTGGGAACTGAACCTGGATCCTCTACAAGAGCAACAAGTGCTGTTAATCACTGAGCCACCTCTCCAGCCCCTCTTGCTTTAGTTAAATACAGCTCAAAGAATTCTCAGTACTGAGTTCTAGCTTCTGCTCCACCAGAGCTGGAGTTTCACACTTAAGAGCTCATGGAACCTCTTAGAGATGGTACATATATACCTGAGAATTAGTAAAGTAGTACTAAATTCTGTCATATCTATAGTATGTCCAACTCATTCTTTTATTCATGGAATAAATATGAATATCGTGCTTGTAACACTGAAACTGGTCTTTTTAAATTTGATCTATTACAGAAAGTAGTTCGAATAAGCACTCTTCATGACAATTTACACACTCTGTTTGGCATATGCGTGAGCATGTGTGCAACATGAGGTGTGCAGAGCAGCACACCTTGCCTTCAGAAGCTGGAAAGAGATGACACAGACTAGAAACACACTCTAAAATCACACATGTGCTATAACATTGTGTAATCTGAGGTTGGCAGTTCTGATATTTATTCATGGCACATATTAATGCTGCTTTTAGGCTGAAAAGCAAAATCCTGGAATTGGGAACTGGCACCCTTGTGAACACAAGAGCAGAAGACATTTTGAAACTGACAATCAGTGCCTACCTTATCCCAGACTGACAGTAGCCGTTCCTGCTCCAATAAGGAACTGCTGGGGTCCTTCTTCCACTCTCTAATTTTTCCCAAATTAAAAATATTGCAATTGTATGTCTGCAGTTATGCTGCTCACTACCTCTTTCATTGGTCAAGACCTGAGTCATGTGTAAATATAACATTATTACAGAATAACAATTTTCCATCAGTCTTCACTCTATTATTTCCTGTCCCCACATTTCAAGGATTTTGTAACAAATCTTAAAAGCTAAAGTTCCTATCCAGCTGTCTTTTATCCAACCTTGACATGCTTCTAAGAGATCAATAAGCTATAGCGCATTCCTTAATGCATACATTAGCTATATTGGCAATAATGAAGTGCTTGGCAGTTGCTTTTATGTTCATACATATATGCATATATATAAAGCAGAGAGTTTTGATGGAAAACTGACATCCCAAGAAGTCTACACAGAGCAGTTGGCATCGTGTGATTTGAGCACTCATCTCCCAAGTGAGCCTGGGTCTCGATATGTGACCTCAGTTTTCTCAAATTTTATGCTGGGTATAAGAACTCAATGAAAATATCTCTGACATTAAGTAGGATCTGCATTTAGGATTTGATTTCTTTTTTTTTTCTTTTTTTTAAATTCTAAATTTTTTATTAAGAAATGTTTTATTCATTTTACATACCAACCACAGATCCCCCTCTCTTCCCTCCTCTCACTGCCTCCCCAAATCTTCCCCCCC
>CABHPH010157018.1:27237-59027 GCA_902168325.1 Peromyscus nudipes
TGGGATTAAAGGTGTGTGCCACAAGAGCCCGGCTTGTGTGATTTTTTAAAAAAGTTTCTTTCTTTTTTATTTAAGAAATTTTAAAAATTCATTTTACAGACCAACTACAGGTCCCCCTCTCATCCCTCCTCCCACTACCCTTCAGCCTTCTCTCCCCTGACCTACAACCTATATTCTCTTCCAAAAGTGTAAGTCCTCCCATGGGGAGTCAGCAAGGCCTGGTACATTCAGTTGAGGCAAGATCAAGCCCCTCCCCCTGCATCAAGGCTATGCAAAGTGTCCCACCATAGGTAATGGGCTCCAAAAAGCCAGCTCATGCACCAAGGATAGATCCTGATCCTCCTACCAGGGGGCCCCTTCAGCAGACCAAGCTACACCACTGTGTCACTTATGCAGAGGGCCTAGTCCAGTCCCATGGAGGCTTCACAGCTATTGGTCTAAAGTTCATGAGTTCCTACTAGCTTGGTTCTGTTGTCTCTGTAGGTCTCCCCATCATGAGCAATGAAAGAGATATCTTGATAGAGGGAGACATAATGGGGATAGGGAGAAACCTGGTCCTAGGGAAGTTCCCAGGAATCCAGAAGGATGACCCCAGCTTAGACTACTAGCAATAGTGGAGAGCGTGCCTGAGCTGGTTTACGCAGTAATCAGATTGGTGAATACCCTAACTGTCATCATAGAGCCTTCTTCCAGTAACTGATGGAAGCAGATGCAGAGATCCACAGCCAAGCACCAGGCCGAGCTCCAGCAGTCCAGTCGAAGAGAGGGAAGAGGGATTCTATGAGCAAGTGGCATCAAGATCAGCATTTGATTCCTTGAACACTTAACCCTTTCTCAAAACTCTTTGCTATTCCAACTTATTTTGTAAAGAATTTCTCTACCTTGTGTCTATTTACTATTGGTAAGAGCACACCAACTGTGATTGCTCCTGCCGATATGGTACCACCCACCCACATACTGATGCTGCACATTTTTCACAAGTCTCCCATGATGGAAGTGTCTGTGTTCATTTCCAAACTCTTTCATTCTCCCAGTAAATGAAGAAATCAAATGACTTTGTTTATCCTCTCATAGCTGCTTCTTCCAGTTTCTTCTCTGAATCCCCCCATCTCTTTGCTCCATCTCTCGCCCCTTCACCCCTTTTTGTTTATCCCTTCCATCAATGTCTTCAACTTTTCCCCCTCTACTACTCCGTTGCCATCAGTGTTTAGTTATCTCTGTCCTCTGCTCCTTGTCACTAATTCCATTCCCTTTTAGCCTGCTCGCTCTTTCATTCAGTGTTAACTGACTTCTTCTACTATAATTCTGGAAACTAGTCATCACTAAGCTGAGAATCATTATCCATTTTATGATAAGTTCATCACAATTCTATAAGTCTTTGGGTATGTCATTCATCTTTTAAAATATATGCAATGTGATCATTTTAATCTCTAAAATCCAGCAATTATCTTTTGCTGTCTTGTGCTTTTGTATACTGCATCACTATGGGCACACACATAAAAATTAAATCCTTTGTACAATTACATTTGTCATTTACATTTTACAGTTGTCATTTAAAAAAACAGAATCATACTTCATCTAGTTGTCTTTTTTAAAAAAATCAGGATCATGCTTCATCAAGTTGTCATTTTAAAGAATCAGAATTATGCTTCAAATACATATCTGCTTTGACATGTGTGCAATTTTTAGATAAATATGAATTACTTCATATTGCGAAATATTGTCCTGTTTTCTTTTGTAGCGTTTATACACTATACTAACTTAAGCCTCTATGGTAGAGAATTGACCCAAAGTGGAGTGAGAAAATGATGATCAGTACTTCTGAGAAATGAGATTTTCTTACTCAACATTATGCCCCATGCATGTGGTATGACAAGTTCAATAAGTTGATTGGTTGCTCTGCTCTGCTATCTAACTCTTCCACTTCCCAGCTCCTCCCTGCGCTATGAAATCACAGCAGTGCCAATGTCAGCAGCAATGTGATCTGTCAATCTTAACAGCCTCAGGAAATGGTGACTTTCTAGTATAAGGATATAGCCAATCTGCAGAAGCAGAGTCCTGGGCCTGAGCAGTACTCCCCACGAGGGTGGATGGGGGGATGCAGTCTGCATGCACCATGCCGACACTGACTCTTGATCCCGAGTTTCAGAGAAATACAGGGCCATTTATGGATCTATTGTGTGTTCAGGACGTGGGAGTGCCCAAGTACAGAAAACAGTCCATGGTTGCTTTCTGGATGGGGATTATAGGCAGTAAGTCCAGCTGAAATACTGTGATGACCATTTTGACTTTACAGATGAGGAAAATCAGCCATGACGAAGGTCAAATGTTGTGTTCAACATCACAAGCCTAAGGAGGGATATATGTCTCAGATTCAAACCAAGAAGTCTGGCTCCAGTCCTGTGCTTTCTTATTTACAGTATTTCCAGAAAGATCTGTCAACAAAAATGTCAGGATGCCAGTAACTAAGACTACAACTAAGCAAAAACTAAATCATTACCTTCAGAAGTAGCTCTTGTTTCTCTACTCTGCAAATGAGTTATTGAAGGCTTTAGAATTCGGCAGTGCAGGCTAACCAGAGGGCCCCCCGTTCAAAGAAGGAAAGTGGGGGAAAACTCTTCTTTGTAATTAAATGTCTCTGTAGGTAATTAGCTAATGCAAGGAGGCTAAAACTCGGGCACCCGTTTCCTTTGCTTTTTCTCTTTCCTTTTTTGCCATCCCAAAGCTTATCCTTGGCAGATGCTGCATAATAGCAGCAAAACCACTCTAGAGGGAGTCCCTTACCCATTTCCTCAGCTCCAAAAGGAAGCCAGTTGTTAAGAAGAAATTAATTTATGCTAATGTCTCAAAACCCTGCCAAAACGTTCCTTGGGATTTCCATTAACATTTAATATATTCTAGCTGCATCAATATAAATTTCAGCATTGATGTAGTAATTGAAGATCTGCAATATCCTTTAAAGATTGCTTTTATATTAATCTGCTAATGGAAAGCAAGGTGAGCAGAGTGTTATTAGACTGAGCAATGTCAGCTACATACAAAGAATGTTCTAAGGAGCAAATGTATGGGAGTCGAAATTGCTCATATGACCTTCTCTAAGTGTTCAGATATTAGATATGATTGCTCTAATTCCAAGGCAATTTCCTTCAGAGAAACTAAGGTATCTGGAAAATTTTGTTCAGGATTAGGGTCTGGCTATCATAGAATACCACTTGTCTACAGTCTTGATGTATTAAGACAATATTCTACCAGTTCTAGAAGCATCTATTCCTGCTCTCCTGGATTTCAGCTGGTAGCACACTATGAGTTAGTAAAGTCCCAGTAATGACTAAACACTCTTAGAGAGCATTCTGCTGCTGTCTCCCTAATGAAGCACAGCACTCTGGGATTTCCTCAAAGCCATGGATTTTGAACAGTGACATTTCAAACATTAAGACCTATAGAAAAAGATGGAGAAGAGGGTGATGGAAGAAGGCTTCGGTGTCCTTCCACGGGTATCTCCACGTGGAGTAAGCCCGCTCCTTATAGGAAAGAAGAACAAGGACTGTACAACATTGTCAACATTCCCGCACTGTCACATCTTTCCTAATTCTGCAGTGTGTGACATCATGGATTCCCCAAGGACCTATGCAGACCTAGATGATAATGTGCAAACAAACAATGCCAATGGAATCTTGTCTGGAAGGTACTTTCATTTACACCAATGTGTTTTAAACAAACTCATCGTTTCTTTAAGGCTCAGGATAGAAACTATTTTCCCTTCTCATGAAAAGTGATATCTATTGTCACTTAACAACCTTCACAGACCTGCAGAATATTGTGCTGGGAAGACACTAGTTGTCTACGTGTCTCAGATTCTTTTCCAGGTGCTGTCATGAAATATTCTGTCAAAAGCAACTCAGTGGAGAATGGTTCATTCTGGTTCACAGGTCAAGAGTACAGTCTGTTAGAGTGGGTAAGTCAAGACAGTCGGAGCTTGAAGCAATTGGTCACATCGCCTCCATTATCAGGAAGCAGAAAGCTGTTACTGAATGCTAACACTCAGCTCCCTTATTCCTTGCTTACAGTCTAAGACCCCAGCAAGGAATGCCACAGTCCACAGTAGGCAATCTTCTCCTGTCTGTATAATCACCTACAGGCATACACAGAGGTCTGTCTCCCAGGTGATTCCAAATTTATGTAGTTGACACTAAACGTCCTATCAGAGGTTGGAGTGATGACTCAGTGGTTAAAAGTGTATACTGCTCTAGTAGAGGACTCAAGCTTGGTTCCCGATACCCAGTCAGTGGGCTTACAACCACCACCTGTAACTTCAGCTCTAAGTGATCCTTCATCTTCTTCTTAATTCAAAGGGCACTGCACTCATGTACACATAACCCCTTCAAGCCCCCATGTACATAGTAAAAATATAAAATAGATCTTAAGCATCATACTGAATTTTCCACCATTCTCTCAGAATGTCCATATTTATTTTTCTGAAAGTGAAAGTACAAGAAAAAGTTGAAAGAATTCAAGTATCTTAGTCATTCAGGAAAGGAAAAAGAGAAGATATCTCCTTGTGGAAGAAATGAGCCAGGAATGGCTAGCTTCTGACACCTCTCAGCAAGGTAGAGCCACAAAAGGACACAGATCCAGACAGGACATCAACGGAGAGCCAGGCCTGGGCAGAGCATGCCAAGGTCAAGAACTAAAGTTCCAGAACATCCAGCAAGAGTGAGTGCTTCAGGGCGGGGAGAGAATGCAGGGCAGGCTGGGCATAGGAACAGAGGGGGCCCAGCCTGGGTCACCTGTTCTTGTTCCATGCCTCCCTACTTGAATGTCCTGCCAGAAAGTCCTAAGGCAGGAGAAGTTTGTTGTTTTTCTTAATACAACTAGCAAAATACAAAGCTACCATACTGGCCAGGACCACAAGATAAAGCCTAGCTGAAAAGCAGTTCACAAAGCAGCACTCTACACATGGCTAGTCCTGGGAATAACCAAGGACCTATCTAAAGCACGCACTCCCGGGATTCTTGGAGATTCTGATGTGGTAGACTGAAAGGGATCCAGGAATGAGGTTTCCATCCTCAAAGTGACTCTAGAGCCTGATAGGGTGAAGGAAGGAGCAATACAGAACTGTGAGCTTTGCTGTCCTGCAAGTCTACTTACCATGCACCTGAGGCAAGGATTTTAATACTTCAGATGTTCGGCTGCTTCATGTATAAAGCATGAGAGCTAAATTGCCTCATAATGCCTGGGCACGTGAGGGGTTCAGTGGTTAAGAGCGTTTGCTACTGTTTCAGAGGACCTGGCTTTGGTTCCCAACACCCACACGATGGCTTACAACCAGCCCTAATTCCAGTTCCAGGCCATCTGATGCATTCTTCTGAACTCTGCAAGCACTAGGCACCCACATGGTACACAGAGGTACACGCAGGCAAAACACTCACATGCATAGTACAAAATACATAAATCTAAAAGAGTTTTAATTGTCTTCTAAAATCGACCTCTCCCGCCATGAACAGGGAGGGACCTGAACTTGGTAACCACCTCTATCTGTAGATTCCTTCATGGTATTCTAGATGTTAAGACTTGGTATATGACAGAAAAATCCCAGCTGTTCAGACAGAAGATTGTTACTTGCTTTACAAAGAACAATCTTGAAACTTTCAAATGGATAGGAAATAGGAATAATTAAGGAGAGACCAGATGTCAAGCTGCATTTGCTAAGTACAACCACTACCAGAGGAACCCTACACACCAGGCAAGGTAGAGAAGACTGAAGGCGAAGGACGTGTTGACATGTACAGCATGACCAGCATGTTACAGTCCTGAACCAGTGGTTTCCAGGACAGCTCATATATCTGGTAATAACAGCTGCCCTATTACAGAGATACAGTGGTCACCATTTCATCCTGGAGAACACACGTTCGGAGAGGCTTTGATGTATTCAAAGACAAAAATAGTGAAGAAATGTGCAGTGATTTCACTTCTGAATTCAACTCAAGCTCCTATCTCATCAAATATGGCTGACTTCTAACCAACAGCTTCCTATTTTATCATGCAGACCATCTTAGAACCCTAAGTTTGTTGAAAGAGAGACTCCTTGTGGAAATGATTGCACCCCAGTTCCTGCCTTAATTTGGAGAAGTCTATGCCAGTGAGGCAAGCCCCAGGGTGTTGAACTCAAGGGGAGAGATTGTTATCTAGCTCTGACCAGTGAAGTATTTGATGGAAAAAAAAAGTTCTCACTCTTAAACCTGAACAACAATAAATATTGTTTTTCAGCATATTTCTATAATGCCTGATCATGAGGAAGCAAGCCTGGGAAAAAGGCAGACTCATGAAAGATCACAAAGTAGAAAGGAGAGAGAAATCTGGGCCCTTGATGATGTCACTGAGCTGCTGAACTGAGCACCCAGGAAGCTGTCCTACTCTACACTCTTATTATGTAGTATAACAAATGTCCATGGCATTTGTAAACTAGGTTACATGTTAATTGCAAGTGGAAACATCCTGACAGACATAAACTGCATGGTAGGAGATAAAACAGATGAAGCACCAGCTCAGGATGATGGAGAGAGAACACCATGTCGGTTTATGAGCAATTCAAATGGCATGGAAATAAAGACTCCACCTGTAGAAGCATGCATACACACATGGGGTTTTCAAAGCAGCATCTGAAGAACACGGCAGAGTCAAGTACTTTCCTAACTTTATCAGTTCATGTCCCTCCTCGAGTCCCAAAGTCTCACAAGACTCCCTTACATAGGCTGCTCATTAAAATTGTGGGAAAGCTTAAAAATACCAAAGCCCAGGCCATCCCTGGAGATTCTGACTTAATTGGTCCAGGAACTTCAACATAGATTTTTAAAAGCTTCCAAGGTAGTTCTAACAGGCAGACCAGGTCAGGAGTAGCTTTCTGCAGAAAACAAGCAAAACACATTGTTTCAAATGCTGGGCTGCCTGATGAGATAATCCAGGCTTGGCCAGATCACACTGGATGCACAAGGAATTTTTCCCTAGGGATATTCTATTGTTTTAAAGAATAGGGAGGGAGGCAGTGGGAGCAGAAGTCAGAGTTACAAAACCTCAGGCGACTGGGGGTTCTGCCGCTGTTGGGTAACGAAGGAGGAGCCGGAATCTTTATCGGGTCTCTTCAGTTACTTGGAATTGTGGGAAATCATGGACTGACCCGGGCCAGTCAAGTTGCCCCTTGCACATATGACATGTATTTTTCTGCCAGAACACTGTAAGGATCAGTTAAATGACTTGTGTGAGATGGTTTGCAAACAGCAAAGCATCCTTCGGATCTGAGGTGTTGTGCTTTAGTGAGTGAGCAGGTACATCCCTAGTCATTTCCAGAGTGCCATCCACCGGTTATTTCGTGCTTGGAGCGCTGCAGTTGTTCAGGTTTCTGTCTTTTCCGCTCATTAGATTCTTTTGGTGGAAAAGGACAGGAATCATCACCGCCCTGACTTCTTTCACATTCTAATTTAAGCTGTCTGCAGTGCGAAGTGGCCATCAGGAATTTAAAAAACCCTTCTGCCTTCCTCACCGGCAACTGAGGACCTCCAAATCCAGATCTATCTAAACTGTGGTCTTCTGTGAGCCATTTCCCCTTCCCTATTTGTTCCAAGAGCCTCGGCTCTGACCTCCTGTTGGACAGTAAGTCCGAGCCAGCTGTGATGCCCAATTGCCTTACAGAGAGCAGCTCAGGGACTTGGCCCTGAAGGCCTAGCTGCTTTATGACGTCAGCTCTGGAGTCAGGTGAGAGCTTTCTCCTCTGAGTCATGACCCTCTGGGATGAGGTTACCACTTGTACCTCCCAGCCCCAGATGCCTCCTGCTCCATTTATTTCATTGACAAACTGCTGAGGCGGCTTCTACCTGGGCCCTCTGGGGTGTGTGGATCTGATCCACTCACCACCTGCAGGTCATTTAGAGGCCAGGCAGCAAATGGCTGGTGTGGGGGTGGGGGAGAGGGAGGCTGTTCTTCCTATCCCAATTGTCCTATCTGCTGTTACATTTACTGCCCTAGGAAACCACTCCAGGATCATCACCCACTCTTGGAATTAGAGGAATAAATAAGGGCAGGAAGGCCAGTTCTCACTCAGGTGGAATCTGGTGCCACTTCTTCACTGGAACTTCATATAGATGGGCAGGGCTTGAAAGAGCTGCTGATGGCCCAGTGTGGTTTAGGACTGTGAGATCTTCTTTCGGGAAATTCACATACTGGAGAACCCTGTCACTGGTTAGGGAAAACAGGAGACCTGCACTCCTCTGCAGCACTGAGAAGGGCTGTCTCAAATCACTGCTGGCAGCTATCCCTCTGCCCCAGTACCCAGACATTCTGTGTCTTGCTCCTCGGTTAATAGTTCTCCTGTTATTGTGGTTATGGATCTTCAGATCATTAAGTCACTCACTGAACTGTGAACTCACAAAAGGCAGAGCACAGTTTTTACTTCAACTGAGGGTCAGATGGGAGCTGACGAGCACCAAGTCTGGGTAACAATGGACGACTGGATGAACTGTGGATAAACTAAAGAGGAGTTGAAAGGATGAGTGTTTCAGAAAGCGTCTCCCTCTGTGTTTGGAGGAGCACTCTCTGTGACTACAGCACAGCATTTCTTCAACAATCTGGTCCTCTACCCTTCTCTCCTTAAGTGAGCAGATGTGCTTGGCCCCTGCTTCTCTCTGGGACACAGGATGACTTTCCTGTGGGTTCGCACTGGGATGCAGCTCTTCCAGAGCACTCCACTGTGGTGCCTCCACCCTCTGAGCAGAGACTCTCTTGGGTTGTGTCGTGTGCTGTTTTCAATGGTTCCCTCTGTTCATCCGCAGCAGAAACAGGCTGTAGCTGACAGCACCCCTTTGTGACGTTGCTGCTTCAGGATGACATCTATGAGTGATGCTCTGGTCCCCACCGGCGATGCACAAAGGCTGGGGAAACCAGATTTCTGGGAGGAGTGACAGACTGCACATTGTGATACTCTCAACACACAATGTCATCTAGAATCGTCACAAGAACAATAATACTCTATGACAGAGACCTCTAGATATTTATTATCTGTAATACTTGTAGCAGAGTAAAGACCATGTATAATAAAATAACTCCTTTTATTGTTAGCTGCTTCATTTAAAGGGTTTGCTTTCCCCTTAAGTTTCGAAAACAACAGCATTTCATTCTTAAATAAAAATGGTGATGAAAGACAGCTACACTGCTCACATTTGTTTGAACAAGTGGGTTCTGCATAGCACCAAACATCTAAGCCTAGGCTGTTCTCCAGTGGGATATACTTTCCAGGATGCACCCTGAACCCCCAACCTGAACTTGACTTTGCTGTGTGTCTGTTTTCCCAGGTGGCATTCAGTGACCCTACATGATTCTTTTCAACCTTCAGCTAAAGAAACAAGGACCTTGAAGGTTTATGTAACATTCTGACTCAACTTAGATACCTCATCTGCCCCAAAAGAATTTGAGGTGGCTTAAAATTCAAACATATATATACGGATTGTCAAACAAATGTTTAAAAATGGGAGAAATGAGAGAAAATAGATAAACAAGCCAGGCAAGCCAATGGACTGTTATAAAGTACAAATATTCCCCATTTTGTTCTCTGCCCCTAGGGCAGAAAGAGAACCATGAGAAATTAGTCCACTCTTGTTACTGGAGAGGAAAAGGGAGAGAAGAGCCACATTCTAGGAGAGGCAGAGTCCTTTTGAACCTGGTTGTAAAACTGAAATGGAATTTTTTTACAAGAGACCTTGAAAATTGGCAATGACCTTGACAACAGATTTTATGACAGATTTTACTGCAAATACAGCAAAATGAATTTCATATGGTGCTTTGTTTATCACCTACAAATTTTAAGCTACAGGGTATTTTTAAGAACTGTAGGTTTCTGTTTTCTCTCCGTGGACTGGATCATGGAAGCTGTGTAAAACCGTGAAGTAGTTATTATCACATGTTTTCAAATTTAAAACAATGGAAATTAAGTGTGGTTAAGAAGTCTCCCAATATCATACAAAGGACAAAGCTGGGACTTGAGCCCATATTTAATGTTTTAAATTCTGAAGACAAGATGCTAAATATAATTACATTAAGGCGATTTGGTGAATTGTCGAAAGCACATTCTTCCAATGATCCGACAGAAGCCAGCAACACAGTTTTAATCTTGAGAAGATGAATGGTATACGTCATTTTTCTTGAGAAGGATTCTGCTGAGTTGGACTTCTGATAAAATCTAAGTAGCATATACTTGCAGCTGTATACTATCAATAGGTACTGGTCCACAATAGCCTAAAACCCTATTAGAGATCAAAGTTCTGGGCTATAGGACAACCAGGCTAAAGGACTATAACTCTGCTTTTTTTCCTCACTCACATCCACCACTTCCCAACAAGATCACAGTCTTGAAGTCAAAGAATGTATTCCACATGCTTATCCTTTAACTTATCCTTTAACTATTTCTTGAAGTCAAGGGTTATCAATTCCCGAGTGCATGTGTTTGTGTGTGTGTGTGTGTGTGTGTGTGTGTGTGTGTGTGTGTGTGTGTGTACATGAACAGGTCCAGACAAGAGTTTGATACCCAGTGTCTTCCTCTGTTGCTCTCCACATTGTTTTTGAGACAGGATCTCTCCCTGAACCTGAAGCTCCTTGTTTCATCTAAGCTGGCCCAGCTTTGTTGGCTAACAAGCCCTGGGATTTTTTGTTCCTTATTTCGCGGCCCTGGGATTCCAGGTGGTTTCTACCATGCCCCACTTTCATGTAACTACTGAGGATCCGAACTCAGGTCCTTGTGCTTGCAAAGCAAGTACTTTACCCCTTGGGCCATCTCCCTAGCTCTTGGGATACTGACATTGTAACCTGATATAGAATACTCCCTCTGTCTGTGTCTGATGCTGGTCAAGAGATGGTGTGGCTGGAACCTGGGAGAAACCTCATGGAATGGGATGATGTAAATTCCTTCTGGGTTGTTTGCCGCACTGAAGGCGAGCCGAGGCTATCCTCAGGAGAAACACCAAGAGACACATGTCACAGATAGATAAATTCCTACTGTCTCAGTGTTCTATTTTATTTTCCAGGCACAGTAGCTTACGCCCCCATAAACACTGACTTCCGGTTCTCAGCAGTGTCCCTGAGGCACTGAAACTTAATGAACTCAGCTGTGACTCATTCAAACAGCACTCAAATAAAGGTTTGGCTGGAAAACACTAAATTTCTTCCACAAGGGTAAAAAAGAGAACAACAAAAAAAAAGATGAAGAAGAATGTTAGAAAATAGTCAATTTATTCTCAGTAACTAAGTGAAAGGCTTTGAAATATGTGTGTGTATGTGTTATATGTAATACATATTATACATGCACATGCATATCTGTATTGTGAAATTCAAAGAAACAAAAAGACTGGCTCATACTGAGAGAAGTAAGCATGAATAGAATATTCATAAACTCTGTGCACTGAATTTAACACACACACACACACACACACCTAAATTATTTCTTTTAAATGTTTTCAAACAGCCAAGGGAAACCATGCTGGAAGAAAATGCAGGAAACAGTAGTATTAACATGAAATAAAGAATATCAATAAAGATATATAAATGACAGAGTGAAGGAGAAATTGTGCAGTTTAACAGTACAAATTAGATGAAATTTCATCAGAGAAAACCAACAGCACATTGGGCAGGAAGAAGAAAGACAGATGAAATTGAAGATCTGTCCATTCAAAGGAATAACAGAATAGTGAAGAAAGCTTTAAGAGATTGAGGGGCTCCATAAAATATACCATCTGCACATAATAGGAGAGTCAAAAGAAAGAAGCTGAAAAGCGACAAAGCATATTTGAATAAATAATAATGGTCACAGACTTCCATTTTTAAATTGGGTTATATGTTTTCTTGATGTTTTTTAGTTTGTGATAGTTTGAATGTAATTGGCCCCCATAATCTCATAGGGAGTGGCATTATTAGGAGGTGTGGCCTTGTTGGAGGAAGTGTGTCACCTTGGGGACAGGCTTTGAGGTCTCCTATGTTCAGGCTACACTCAGTGACACAGTTACTTCTGCTGCTTGCACATCAAGATGTAGACCTCTCAGTTCCTTCTCCAGCACCATGTCTGCTAACACGCTGCCATGTCCTGCCATGAATGATAATGGACTAAACCTCTGAGCTGTAAACCATGCAAATTAAATTAAACATTTTCCTTTATAAGAGTTGCCATGGTCATGGTGTCTCTTTACAACAATAAAATCCCTAAGACATTCTTTATATATTTTGGATATTAGCACTCTATCAGATGTGTAGTTGGTTAAAAAACAAAAAAAAAATTTCCCATGCTGGGCTGCTGCTTTGTCCAAATGAGAGTGTCCTTTGCAGGGCAGAGGTGTCTCCATTTCATGGGGTCCCATTTATTAATCGATGGTCTTAGTGCTTGTACTGACAATCTTCCGTTCAGGAAGTCTTTTCCTTTGCCAGTGTGTTCAAGCCTAATCCCCACTTTCTCTTCCAACAGGTTTGGTGTATCCAGTTTTATGTTGAAGTCTTTGAATCATTTGAACTCAAGTTTTGTGCAGGATGATAAGAACAGATTTATTTGCATTCTTCTACACACAGTCATCCAGTTAGACAAGCACCATTTGTTGAAAATATTATCTTTTTCCAGTGTGCGGTTTCTGGTTTCTTTGTCAAAAATCATGTGCCCATAGATGTGGGGATCTATGTTTGGGTCTTCTATCCAATTCCATTCATCAACATGCCTATTTTTGTGCCAATACCATACTGTTTTGGTTGCTCTATCTCTGTTCTGCTCCACTTCTTAGTAGACTCTAAGCAGGTCCCATTTCTTTGTATCCATACTCACAAGTTTGAAGAGCTCATGGTTTCAGGCAGGGGGAACATAGAGTTCATTTCTCTCTTCAATTCCTATCACTATAACGAGAAATTTTGGTTCGTATGTGGGTCATTGCCTCTTCACTGAGTTCTGTGTTTTGGAGGGAGGGACTGTGTTTGGAAATATTTGCATTCTGCTGTGGTGGTATTGTGTTCCCCAAAATATTGTGTACACTAATAAACTTATCTGGGGTCAGAGAACAGAAAAGCCACTAGATACTTAGGATAGGCAGTGGTAGCACACGCCTTTAATCCTAGCATTCCAGAGGCAGAAATCCATCTATTCAAGGATACAGCCAAGCATGGTGACTCATGCCTTTAATCCCAGAAAGCCAGCCTTTAATCCCAGGGAGTGATGGTAGAAAACAGAAAGGTATATAAGGCGTGAGGATCAGAAACTAGAAGCATTTGGCTGGTTAAGCATTTGGCTGATTAAGCTTTTAGGTTTTGAGCAGCACAGTTCAGCTGAGATTCATTCGGATATGAGGACACAGAGGCTTCCAGTCTGAGGAAACAAGACCAGCTGAGAAGTTGGCCAGGTGAGGTTAGCTGTGGCTTGTTCTGTCTCTCTGACCTTCCAGCTTTCACCCCAATAATTGGCCTCAGATTTGATTTTATTAATAAGACCTTCTAAGATTCCTGCTACATTCTGCTGGCTGAAAATGTTGCAGTTTTTTTATCACTCTAAAGCATGATTTGGGGTATTTATTATGCTTACCCTAAGTCTTTGATATTGTTTACAGCAAATGTATGAGCAATGAGAAGAGAATAATATTTCTGATCCCCAAGTAAATCAGTGAAGGAGAAAGTTCCAGAAGCATTTTGGAGACTGAAAGGGATAAATCTCAACTACATCCAAGAAATGAGAATAAACTCATAACAATGTGCCAGGGGCTAATAAACAAACATCCCCCTGGAAGGCATGCTCTCCTTCTTTCTCCTAATTAATTATCTTTGGTGTTTAACACCAATTTCTACAAGCTAGATTTTATCTGCAGCTGCTAGAATCAATGTATTTTGTCACTGCCAAGCATTATTCTTTTCAGCTACTACATGGAAACATAAAGCTTTAAAAGTCCCTCAATATCTGTGTTTGGATGTCTTGCTGCTCTTTTTATGTGCTTCTATTTGGAAACACTATTCTTGTTCTCTCTGATTGTTTCTCCAATGCTTTGTCTTTTCTGAAAAGATTTCATTTTCAGACACAGCCAGTGAGTCAGGTTTCATTAACCAAATGGACACACTGTGTAGCATGAGTCTTAAAAGTTCTTATTAATAAAACAAACTTGGGCCAAATGCTTCTCCAGGCCAATTGATTCTAGTTTCTGGTCCTCACGCTTTATATACCTTTCTGCTTTCTACCACCACTCCCTGGGATTAAAGGTGTGGGTCACCATGCCTGGCCGTTTCCAATGTGGCCTTGAACTCACAGAGATCCTGAGGGATTTCTGTCTCTGGAATGCTAGGATTAAAGGCATGTGCAACCACTGCCTAACCTCTGTTTAATATTGTGGCTGTTCTGTCTCTGACCCCAGATAAGTTTATTAAGGTACACAATATTTTGGGGAACACAATACCACCACAACACTGTCTAAAATCATTAGTGGGATAATTTTAGGTAAGGTAGGTTTTATAACTAGTAGATATATTATTTCATATTCTGTGCTAAAAATCCATTAACCTAGAAGGACATAGCATGAACATCATGTCTCCATCCACCTGTGAGCTCTTAATTCTCCAGGTATTTCTTTGCTCACAAACATATTTCTTATTTACTATTTTCGAAGTTTACTCAGTTATAATACCATAGGTGCACATTTTCCTTGCTTATGTGTACTCACAAATATGATCATCGTATTTATTTTTCACTTACTATGTATCGTACAATTATTTTTTCCATCATACATTTTTACAAGCCAAATTATCACTCTGTATTAAAAAAGCCATGGTTTATGGGGCTTTAGAAATGGCTCAGTGGTAAACAGTACATACCACTCTTCTAGAGAGCCAGACTTTGATTCCCAGAACACACCTGGTGGCTCACAATTGTCCATAACTCCATTTCCATGGGATCCCTTTCTGGTCTCCATCGGCTCCAGGCATGCAGATGTTCACATACATACACATAAACTAAAACTAAGTAAGGCCTTTATTTAATGAAGTAATAAAAAACCCACAGTTGACTCAATGATTTCTTACTAATGGGTTTCTACAATTAAAATTTCATTGAAATTTCAAATTTAGAAATTAATTTCATATTTCAAAATTTAAACTTTGACTTAAAATTTTTGGCTTAAATGAATAAATTGTGCCCATTTATTTCAAAGAAAGTATTTTCTTAAGTAATAACAGTATATGATAGAAGTAGATTACGAGGCATATAAGAACACAGGCAGTTTCCAGCAGAAGGTCTGGGCATCAACATTTACATCAGTACAAGAAACTGAGCAGACTGTGCTTAGCTCCATGAAAGGCTTGAGATCAGAGGACAAGCTACTACTCTGCAGACAGAGGAGAAAAACAGATACCTAACTGCAGCAGAGACTGTCTTAGCCTGAGAGGAAGCCACTGGGGCCATTGTCTGACAAATCCCGGCTGTCGGATGGCTAGCTTGCCAGAAACTGGCTGTGGCCTAGCAAGAGCATCAAGAACGCCAGGGAAAGGAATGGTTTTTAATTTTCATTGGTTTTTACCTCCAGCATCCCTATCATAAACTCATGGAGAGTCAAGAAAGAACAGTCTAGTCTCCCTGGAAGAAGAAAAGAGTAACTCTCAAATATACCAAGATAATTCCCCCATGACGTCAGAGATGACGTCACCTACAAGGAAGAATATCTACCTGCTGTCTGCTGTAGACAGGACTTCTCTTGTCACCTAAAGGGAAGGAGGAAGAACTGAGCAGCCCTTGTGAAAGTTGTATCTCAGAATCACACACTCAACAGACCAAGAATGTGTGTGTAGGTGTATGTGTGTGTATATGTATATGTGCATATGTCTGTATGGATATGTATGAGTATGTGTGTATGTATGAGTGTGTGTCTATGCATATGTGTGTGGTATGTGTGCGGATGTCTGTAGCCCAAGCTTGTTACACACATGGCAATGCATCCTCTCTCCTCAACCTCCCAAGTACTGGGGTTACAATTTGTACCACCATGCCCAGCTTTAATTGTGTGTTTATTACTTACTTGGGTGAGTGTCTTCTTCTGTAAATTCTGTAAATCTTTCCCCACTTTTATTGAGCATATGGTCTTATTTGGGAAATGAAGAATTCCTTACAGGTTATAGACACATGTTCTTCCTTAGGTGTTTGTAGCAAAATCAGCTCTCAGGTGTGTGGCTTCCGTTTTTGCTTTAGGCCTCTGCAAGAGAAGAAGTTAGAGCTTGTATATATTACAACAAACTTTTCTTTCCTGTTTGGAGGTTCTGCATTCTATATAAGAAATCTTAGTCCATCCAAAGACAGGAAATGCCCTCACATTTCTCTGGGAAGTCTATTTTTGATGTTTATGATCATCTGTAAGCCTGAAGTCAGATTATACTCCATCTGAAGCCTGGGGTGAGTCTCCCCATGTTTCATCATTTCTGGAAAGGTTGCATGCTCCCACTAGGTCACCTTGCTCCTATACCTACCTTCACATTTGTGGATAAGTTTTACAGTGCCATTAGGAATTATCTTGGTAAAGTGATGGTAGTAGGTATGGATTATCTTCTGAGATCTGTAACCTGATTAGCCCCAAGTAGTGGGCTAGCTTTCCAGTATTGGGCCTGTTTTCTTTCCTTTGAGAGAACCTTAAGTCCAATTAGACAATTGTATATAAATGTATATAATATATAAGTGCTACTATTGCACCTTTAGGGATATCTTGCCATGATGGTTTGAATAGATATGGCCTCCATAGACTCATGTGTTTGAATGACTGGCCCATAGGGAGTGGCACTATTAGGAGGTGTGGCCTTGTTGGAGGAAGTGTCACTGTGGGCTTTGAGGTCTCATATATGCTCAAGCCATGCCCAGTGTGGCAGTTTCTCCTTCTGCTGCCTATAGATCAAAATGTAGAACCCTCAGCACCTTCTACAGTACCATGTCTGCCTGAACACCTCAATGTCCCACCATGATGACAATGAACTAAACCTCTGAAATTGCAAGCCAACTGTAAGACAACTTATAACAGTTGTCATGGTCATGGTGTCTCTTCGGAGCAATAGAAATCCTAACTAAGACACTTGCCATGCCTGTCATTATTAGAGTTCACTGGTGGCGTAACAGGATAGGACTGCTGATTTCTTCCCTCCCTTGGAAGTTTACATAGTGCTTTCTGGTACTGTGAAAGCTTGACCACAGGAAGGAGGCTTTCAGCTCAAATAGTCCATGTTCTGGTCCAAAGTGTCTTGTCTTTAACAATAGGGAAGTTCTGGGAGGCAACCAAGGACAATAGCAATAAACTATAGTGTTTGGAGAGCCATTTTGACTACCCTGGTCAACAACTCAAATGAAGGTTCCTCATGACTGGTAATAAGATTCTTATCAGGTGATCTATGACTCTTGGGGGGAGCATTGTCAGATTAAGGGGCATAATCTCATAGATATAGATATATGTATGTATGTATGTATGTGTGTATGTATGTATGTATAACTTATAGAGGGGGAGAGAGATTATAATTCTAGGTAAATATAAAATAACACACTTCCTTGAGGTTTTATCAAATCTTCGGTGTTATTTGTCCCTTCTCCCTCTCTCTTTTTACTTAATTTCTGTGCTACATTGCAGAAGTCACTTCTAAAACCTGTTTTATAATACCCATCGTGAAAGTTCATGATACCTTCAAAAAGCTGTCATTCTAACTTCTTTTCCAATTTTTATGTCATCCACTTATTTATCTTGCCTAATTGCAGTAGCCAGTGTTTTCCTCATATCTTTGATCGTATAGACCATTTTAATTATAGCTGTTTTATGCCCTTTTCTCCTAATTCTAGCATATATCATTTCTTAGTCTATATTTTTTTACCTTGTTATGAGTCATATTTTCCTTTTCTTCATATGGTACCATATTTCATTTGGGCTAGAAGAGGTATCAATAACAATACTTAATTTTAGATACAGAGAAGGGTTCTGTGAAGATGATTAAACAAGCCACAGCAGTCAGTCCACAGAGGAAGCTGACACAGAATTCCCTTATAATGAGGTTTATTCTAATGAGAGGGCCTCAAGGCCATGATGGGAACACACGGTGAGAGGTGAAGCATTAGACATTAATCATGATATGTAGAGAGCTAAACATGATAGGGTCTTGAAGGGAAGGAGAGGCTTCCATGTGAAGCCTAGGGAGGAACTTCCTTAAGGATGAGAATAAGAAAGAGATAGGGAGAGAGCTAGAGAACTACCATGAGAGAGATGAGGGATGTAGGGGAATCTCTTCAGATAGCAGCCAGCCCTTGTCTCTGTGCCAATCTCCATGTGGAGTTCCTGAGAAGTCTCAGGCCAAATTCCCAAAGGAAAAAGCAAGTCTGACTTTTATAACTTTCTGGTGGTGCCAAGAAGTTTTATATCATGTGATTTCATTCACCATACTATAGATGACAAGGAATGTGGAGTAGCCAAGTCCCATAAAATGAGAGTCGTCAAGTCATAGCACAGACTGTTCATTAACTCTCTGTCCCAGAGGAAGCTGCAAGGAGGCATGGTCTGATTCAGTGTACGGGTTGAGGCCCAAGAGTGCAGGCCCATGTTCTAACAAAGGCCAAGCTAAACACAGTGTCATAGGCAGCACCTGGTGAGAACTTGCTTCCTGGTTGACAAACAGCCATCTCTTCCCTGCATCCTCATCTTCTCAATGACACCAGGAGTGAAGATGGTTTTTATAAAGATACTAATCCCATTCATAAAGATCCCATTTTCATGACTTAATTATATCCCGAAGGCCTCATCTCATAACACATCACATCAGGTAAGGTCAGGGTTTCAACATGCAAATTTGAGAGAACAACAACATTCAGTCTATAGCATGTGGGTAGATTTTTTTTGTTACAAGCTGAATATTCTGAGCTATCTTTTATTAAGTAATTGTATTGCATCCCCCCCCCACACACAAGGATAGCTGCACTATTCCATGCAATGATCTTTACAGGGTACATACATCATTTCAAGTTGATAATCTTTAGGAGAAATCCAGAGTAGACTCATTCCTAAGGTTGGCCCCATCTTCACACACCACTGTTCTGTGGTCTCTGCTCAATTCCCTGTGCATTGAATGATAGCACCCCATTTTTTTCAGGGGAACTTTAGTGCTTCCACACCAGAAAGAGCACAAGAGTAAGTCACCTATAATGTTTCAGTGCTTTCTCTTTCTTCAGAAGTTGCCTTTATCAACTTCTTAGGGTCACACCTTATGTGTGTGCAGTCTTTAATCAAAGATGGGTGAAGACCCTCATCAGCAATTCCAAAGTTCTTTCTGTGTATCTCTCCACACCCTTGCTACTTTCCCCAGAATTCTAGATGTTTTACCTTCTCTGTCCTCTCAACCTCGTCTTCATTGCTCCATGAGGTTGGTTAGACTATGGAGCTTCATTCCCAGAGCCACAGGCCACAGCTTAACCCCCTGAAAGGGAGGCACAGGATGGATGACTCCCTCATCTGCTTCCCTGTCTCCTCTGTTGTCTGTTACCCTGTGTCTAAAGATCATTGTATTTGGAATTCCTCAACTTTCAGAACCTTAAAGCAGAGGATCATTCCATTCCAATTTGTTTTCTTATGGTAGGAGCATAAAGTTACTTTAAATGACTTTGTTCATATCAATCTACCTATTATTATTATGGTTGAGTTGCCCATCTTTAAAGTATTGAAATAAAGTAATAGTTTTCTGTCCCTCAAAGTATTTCAGAATGATTAAAGATATTAAAATTATAAGCATGACAGATATAAAAAGTAGTACTTTCCTAAATGAATCATATTAACTGAAAATCACAGCTTAAAAGATCACACTACACTGCCTTAATGTTTATTTTATCTGAAATTGTTAGATTTGAAGATCTTACAAGTGATTTACTTCTCTTTCCACATCTACATGCTGGGTTTAATGCCCACCTTCTCTAATAAGCTTTGAATGTCTACTTCCCCTATGATCACTATGATCATGCTTCACCTACACTCTACCCCATGTAGCAATTCAGTTTAGTAATGAGTTTTTAAATATTCTGAGACCCATTAGCATCCCCCACTATGCAACTGATTATGGAAAGAAAAATATTCTATGAAGAATTCTTATCCCAGAAAAATTATATGGTTTACATTCTCAGTACCAAGAGTATTCAAGCTGTTTATCCTCAAAATGTTTGGTACTGAAGGAAAAGGAGAAAGAGAAAGTAAAAATAGCATTGTTTTATGGAAATTATAGTCTCTAACAAGCAATCATTAATTATCATATAAAATGGCCATTTGGTAGTTTCAGTTGTAATAAAGAGAAGGGAAACTATCTTATCAGACAATGGATGTAACAAGGGAACCTAGCTCTCTTTTCAACACTTGGGACATCTCAGTTACCATAGAAACGGGCATTAGGAAAGTAGCCTGTCCTGTTTGGGTTACTCTTGGAGCCTCATGACATGAGGGAACCTCCACCATGATTTGAAAGGATGAACATTTTCTGAAGATGGGATGTAGCCTTTAGTAAATTTGCCCCATGGAAGCAACTCACATATGATTGAGAGATAATCTTCCCTTTCCCGCACTATTAGGAAAATGATTACTAGATGATATTTTTCAATCCGTTCAATACACTTTCTGTCAGTCACTGGTGTCCTGCACGTGGTAGATTTTCAAAAGGCAAAAGCGTTCCTGGTCCTTGTCCTCATGGATCTTACAGTACAGTAGACTAAGGTAAATTAAACACTTCCATGAGTATAATCAGGTCCTAGAGAGATCAGAAGCATGTCCCCGTGAGTCACTAATAAAAAAAAATGATATAATGTACAGAATCAGATCAATTTTCCAGGTAATTGAACCGAGAGCTAACGGGTAAGTTTGAGTTAAATGGGGTTAATAATGTCTTGTCACAGTGCCACAGTCCAGAGGATTCACTGAAATGCTGCCTGAGAAGCCTCAGGCCATGGCAATTTTTTTGCTGCTGAGATAACATGAATGAAAAGACACATTAAGTTAACCGTCACTCTTGGAGGATAAACACAACCAGTGGGTTACAGGGCAGGGCAGTGGTAGAGTACTTTCTTAGCATACAAGAACCTCAGTTGATCTCCAGCACCCAACCCTTACCAAAGAGAAGAAAGATAGGCACATGAACACCTTATATACATATACTTCACATATGTATATTCTTTGGTTTCACTCCCAAAGAATTCACACATAAAGACAGGGACACAGAATTGTTTTTTTTTTTCCTGAGCCTTGCTTAGTTCATTCCACTCAATATACGTTCATCAAATATCTGTGAGAGGAATCCATATCTGTTGCTTTTCTACTCCACTTTCTTCCTTCCTAGTCATGGCTTGGGTGTGATTAGCCCACTTCCCTCACTGAACGCAATTTTATTAGCTTCTCACTGGTGTTTGAAGGAGTTCTCCATTCCTCCTTCAAAGGGCATTTTTATCTTAAAATATGCTCTGGGGAAAGTGATGAGCACACTTGGGAAGTGAATACATAATTGGAGAATTTTAGGCATTTCTATTAAGACTATTTTGAGGTGAGGGCCTACTCAAAGGTCTTTCAGTTGGAATAAGTGACACAGTGACAGTCTCTTCACAGTGAAGAGAATGCCAATGTCAGTGGGTAGGGCGTAGCTTGTTCTCTGTGGTCACTGAGCGATCTGGCTCCTTCCATCCTGAACCTTCACTTCCTGCCTCATTTCTTCTCCATTCAGTAGCAGGATGGCAAAAAGTATGAAATTTATAATGAAGATGCTTGAAGTTTAGGATGACAAGAGACACGCATCAATTCTACTTACATTCCATGAGCCAGACTTTGGTGTTATGGCCACATCTTTTTGCAATGGAAATTAAGACAAAAAAGTCTAAGTAATTGCCCAATAGAGTGAGAGGCAGATAGTAATGAGTCATAGACCTCTACTACTCTACTATAGCACCTGCCCTACCTATACTACTAGACACCGTGATCAGCATATTCATTTCTTTTTACCAAAGTGAGTAATTCCGAAAGGCTCCCACAATTTAACTCTACTAGAGTTTATTAAAGACTTAGCATTTGAAAAACAGACAAATAAGCCATCCACAATCCCAAGCAAGATCCCTTTGGGACAGGGCAATAGTAGAGGGTGAAGAAAGGAACCTAGCAACTGGAGAGAACACACAGCAAGTGAACAGGCTTTCCATGGAGTATTTCTTCCTTGTGATGATCCTGTGAAGTAGAACATCCCACCTCACATCTACAGATAACCCCTAATGGATGGGCAAGAAAATTACTGCCATGTTTAAGAGCAAGCTGCCCTCCCATAAGACATGAAGAAGAGGAAGAATGAGATGAATATGAGCTAAGTCCTTCAAAACACCAATCAAGATCAGTCAAGAAATGAAGGTAGAGGGTACTTCTCAAAATAAGAGATGAGCTTCAGATTGAGCACAGAGAGAAAGAGGAAATCTGGACCAAAGAGCTCTAAGTCACTCCTGCTGGTAGGGAAATGAACATGTGGATTTGAGCCTATATTATTAGGAGCTTATGAATTAGCCAAGAGTACAGTTAGTTGTTCATCATTTTGCAACTATAGAAATGGAGCATCATAGAGAATGATGGCCCACTGTTTGTTATCGAAGGTTTGATCCAAGTACTGGCTGGCTGCTTAAAAATGGATGCGTGGCTAGGGACCATGGAGACTGACTCTGAAGTGAGCCCACAGCTCCATTTCCTGGGGTCTGCTCTTACATCTAACTCTTCCCTGACTGTTGACAAGACTTTCACTTGCTTTTGACCATACATGGCAAAAGGGATGGGATGCTACATCAGCAACGGTTACATGTAGACAACGTTGTTCTGTAGAAGAAGGTTTACCTTTTATCTTTCTAGCTTTTAACAATCAAAGAGCCATGCTCTAAGGAGTTCCACATGGAAGTCTTCAGAGAGGACTTGCTGATGGCTACTGGAGATGACAAAAGATAGCAAGAATCTGATGCCCTAAGTATAATATTAAGGAAAGGAATTCTGCCAACAATGAGGGTAGTCCTGGGTGCAGACTCTTCCAGTCAGTCCTTCAGCTGAAAACACAGCCCATCTTATCCCTTCATTGCAGTCTGGTGGAACCCTGGATTAAAAATACAACTAAACTGAGCTTAAGTTCCTAGACCACAGGAAATATATATACAGTGGTAGAAAATAGAGTAAAATTTCTGCTTATCTGATAGGTTCATGCAACTATGACATAGACTAATAACCCTAAATCCTTAAATTTAATTAAATTTTTAAAAAATTTTAATGTGTATGAGTATTTCATCTACATGTATGAGTGTGTACCACTTCTATGTAGTGCTCACAGAGGCCAGAACAAGGTACCAGATTCCCTGGAACTGGAATTAAAGACAGTTATGAGCCACCATGTAGGTGCTAGGAATTGAACCCAGGTCCTCTAGAAGAGCATCCAGAGTTCTTAATTACTGAGCTATCTTTGCAATAATCCCAGTATTAAAATGTAACTGTTGAAGATGAATGTTCAAAGGGAAGCACACTCATCAACTAGGCTTCCCCATCCTTCTGACAAAGCCCTTTCTGGATCTGGTATGCTAATCATCTTTCCACTCTGAGGCTGTGCTATTACCTGACATAGTCGATATACACTCAGCCCTATTATCTGTGTGGTTATTGAAATTCCACCCGACATTAATTTCATGCCTGGTTGGGTTTTAAATGTATAAACATCATTCCAAACTTCACACAGATGGGTCATAAAAAATAAGATGGTAAAATGAACTAGAATAAACACAGCATTCTTTCTCAAAAAATCCCAAGGAGCAACACAGTATGGACCCTCTGCGGCTGCCAATCCCATGTACTCTGGGCACTGAGCTGAAGAATACTTGGCTCCAGCCTGCTCTCCCATGGCCAGAAATACCAGGTCCCTGGAGAGTAAAGAAATGCTCAGAACAGGATCAGAGTAGGACTTTGAACTGCTGGACTCATCAGCCACCCGGAACAACTGACAGATGGAGCTGCGTTTGCAGCCAGGTGGGAGGTTGAGCTTCAGTTCAGCTTCCCGCCCATCAACTCATCCTTCTGCTGTGCTGAAATGTCCCAGCAGGAACCCCAGCAGCAGCAGGGATTCAAAACAATTGAAAACACCTTAGCGGAACCAACTAAATAAGACACATAATGTAGCCAACCCTTAGGAATAGAAGCCCTCTTGCTATTTCAAAAAACAAAAACAAAAACTCAGATACTCCTCTATAGTGGACTATGGAGCAGTTGGCTATGAGTTGGCTTTATATTTGATAGGTGTGATTAAATCTCTGCACAACAACTCATGAAATCCCCATCTCAACCATAAATAAAAGGAGCTTTTAAAACTGTGTTGCATGTATTTACAACTCTTTTTACTTGGGTAAGCACACTACATGAGATGTACCCTCCTAAAAATGTGTGAGTGTACAATATGTTACCAGTGACTCAGGGCATAATGGCATACAAAGCATCTCTAGGATTCATTCATCTTACTCAATTGAAACTGCATGTCCATTGCCCATTAATTAGTAACATTTCATTCCTCCTCCTCCAAGATCCCTAGCAACCGCCTGGAGACAAGGGGTTTCAGATAAGTCTGAGGCATCTTGCCCTCTTTAACCCTCCAACCAACTCATGGCTCCAAATCCCAGCTGGTAGCTCTGGTAATTAGCAAAGCCAGCAAGAGCATTCTGAGTCTGGAAAATGTTAAGAACACAGACTTAGAAGCAGGAATAAGAATTAATATATCGAAGGCCTTGTGAATGCTTGTGATACTGACAACATGAAGAATTCAGGCAGATAAGCTACCTTGCACACACAAAAGAACTTTATTTGTGATGACAATTTCAGTTGAGGCCGTGCATATTAGGCAAATCATACACACATCCAAAGGTCAGGGCACAGAAGCAACTTTTACAGACAAAGGAAGGAGGTCCATATACACTGAATGGTTCACTGGTCTCAGAAGGATTTGATGAACACTTCCTTTGTCTATCACCTGCCTTGATTTAGTCTGTTTGACTGAAGTGTTACAGGCCAGGGGAATGTCTCATGACCTACATTACAGGCTGTATGTGGGGTCAGAAGGGTTGCAGGACATGCACAGAATTCTTAGTAAGGTATGTGCTATAGTGTGGGTGATAAATATCTCTGAAAAGCCCATGCAGTACAGTGTGGTCTAGTATGGTGCTATTGAAAAGTTGTGGAACCTTTAGCCTAATGGGAAATCATTAGGTCATTAGGATGACCCTGAGTGATGATCCCTCTTATTCCTGTTCCTTGATCCCTAGCTAGTAGGATGTGTTGATCTGACATGCCCTCCTTCCACCAACAGCTGCCGTGTCTCAGACCCAAAACAATAGAGCCCATTAATCAAGAATTAAAATCTCCAAAGCTATAGTCCAAATAAACCATTTCTCTTTTTAAGGCAAATACCTCCAGTATCTCATTATTGTGATTAACACAGTATGTGACCAACACACACAAAGCGGGCTTCTCTGTAGCCTCTGCTACATATTATCAGAATTTGTCATAGCAAAATCAGTTTTTACCTTGGTAACTTTCATGTTATGGAATGCCCTCATTTCACACTTTCATTCTGTATCTATACAATAAGAAACCATCTCAGTGGGCTCATGCAATGTAAGTTTTCTTTGAGACAGGGGAACAGGGACCTTTAGACAGGAAGCAACCACCATAAAGGTAGGAAACAACAATTACCACAAAACCCCATTTCCATCACTAACTAGCTGTGCAGTTTTTAAATTGAAGAACTGAATTTTTCTTTTTCTAACAAATGAAGTGTTTGGGATGTTTTTTTGTTTGGTTCTGTTTTTGACAAACAAATGAAGGGCAGGGTTGATCTTCTCACATACCAACGATGTGGAAATTCATGGGAAGTGTGGATTTTTGATAGATATAGAGGGTAGAGCATGAAGTAAAGATTCTGAGAGTAGCTGGTGTAAATGACTCTTGTGGAGATTGATGAGTTATATCTGCTAAAGCATTTACACGGGTAAGTGCTCAATAAATACCGAGCTGGAATTCTCCCCAGCACCTCACAATCTGCTGTAGTAATGAGGATCCAACAATTCAACCTGGAACCAACAAAGAAAGAGAGATGGAGAAGATGCTGCACGGTCCCGATCTGGACAGTTAGGAAGGTAATTCTGACAACACCACACAGTGCTTGAAAACTCCAGCTGCTGCTGATTATCTGCTGCAGAGCAAGTGAGGTCAGAGCATGTAGTGATATTTTATCTGTGTCCCCCCAATAAAGTTTATCTGAGGATCAGAAGAAAAAGCCAGCCACTATAGTAAACATAGAGGTCAGGCAATGGTAGCACATGCCTTTAATCCTATCATTCAGAAGGCAGGAATCTGTCTGGATCTCTGTGAGTTCAAGGCCACACTGGGAACAGAGCCTGGAGAGATGGTACATACCTTTAATCCCAGCACTAACCATAAAGTTCTAGAGGTCTGTACAGACAGACAGGAAGTAACAGAGCTGGAAGAGGAAGTGATGTAGCTGGGCGGAGAGAGGAAATGAGTTGGCAGAACAGAAAGGCATATAGGCGTGAGTATACAGGAAGTAGGTCTCTTTGGAAGCTGCGGAGTTGGTAAGGTGAGGTTAACTGTGGCTTTTCCTATTCCTCTGATCTCTCAGGTTTTAACTCCGATACCTGGCTCTGGGTTTTTTATTAATAAGACCATTTAACACTTGGTTCTACAAGAGCAAAGCAAGCTCTATAGCTCCAATTAGAAGGCATAGCTTTATGGCCCAAGTGAGCAGTAAGACTCATACAGGCATTTTTCACAACAGTAATAAAAACTGACTGTCTTTCTTCAGC
Organism: Peromyscus nudipes; assembly: GCA_902168325.1. Classification (NCBI taxonomy): domain Eukaryota; kingdom Metazoa; phylum Chordata; class Mammalia; order Rodentia; family Cricetidae; genus Peromyscus; species Peromyscus nudipes. The sequence goes on from CABHPH010157018.1 coordinate 54,134, forward strand.
CTCCAGAAAGTAGTGGACACTTTATTTCACCTGAATATTTGATGTCTGTGTTTGAAGAACTACGATATTAACATTCTTCTTATTTTTTGAGAACTTTCAATTCCCCCAGGGCAAAGTTGGACAGCAGTTTTCTGAATTCTGTTCTTGTCTTAGTCCCTTCTCTGTTGCTCTGTCAGAATACCCAAGAATGCCTAATGGAGAAAGGAGAGGTCTGTGGTGATATAGATGTAGAAATACCAGGAAGTCCAAGAGCATCATACTGTCATCTTAGCAATTACTAAATGTGGGGATTGAAGAGACTCAATAAATTGGCCTCAAAATTTTAAAACTAATACTGTTATTAAGCAGAGAAAGAGAAAGATTTTGTAACCCCTAAGCAATCCTCTTTTCCCTTCACTCCTTCCCAGGCTTAAAGGCAGCATCCAACTAGGGACCAACTCAGTGTTGGAGCTGTGTCTGCAGACAGGGTACCAGAGTGGAGGGGATGCTATGTCTACTCTGTTACTTTTGCTCATTTGTAGACTGTAGGTTGTTATATCAGAAGTAACATAATGATAGATGAAAGAAAGCCAGAAAAATGAAGTGATAATGAACTGGAAGAGTATGACCAGACAGGAATAGATAGTCTGGGCAAGAACACACCCACTCTTGGGAGCATTGCAACACTCAGAGGTATGACTGTAGAAAAGCCACTTTTTATCTGTATGAAACTGAGGCCAAGGCATCACTGACCATAGATGTGAACTCTACATCTGGCACAGAGTTCTTACTTAGGAATTTCAGTGCTCATAGCTATATCAAGATTTATGCAACAAGCAATCCCCATTTCATTAAGTTGACACCTTTAATAAAATTAATAAACAAATGTAATCAACTGTCTTGCATTTTCATATGTAGCATGACAGTTTTATGGACTAAACTCATGATGACAGCCTCTTACAACAAGCCAAGCACCACTTGTAAGTCTTTCATGCATATTCACGATTGGTTTTGACATTCCCAATGTCAAACAGTTAACTTTAGCACTTTGAAAGATCAGAAAACCAAGACCTCAAGGTTAAATAATCTTTACAAGTCACATTCGTGTAAGCAGTGGAGCTGAGATCTGAGTGGAGGGAAACTGTCTTGATTAGCCTCTATTGCCTCATGCGTGTGTTTGAAAGGCAACAGGGAAACTGGAGTTCAAAGTCGCACTATCCTTCGTCCACAGTTTCCTGTATGCTCTGTTCTTTCCTCATTGTTTCTCCATATGACTAACTTCTCATGTTTTAAAGCTCTCTGAACTTCTAACCCATAGGCCACTCTGACCATGGAAACAACTAGGCTAACGGCAGCTCTTCACCTATTGCTTCTCTCCTGCTAATCCAATCCCACAGTCTCCTCCCCAGCTCTGTAGCTGGTCACTTGCTAGAGTAACCCTGTGCCCCTCTCCAGTGGGTCACATAGATTTTCCCTCCTAGCCTCAGCCCCCACTCCAAATGCTTTATCCTAGCCCCCAACACCAGCAGGCAATCCCTGGAAACCCTAGGGCCACTCAGCCAGGGAAGCAGGGAGGCTAACTACACATCTTTACCTCTCACTCTGCTCGTCCAAGTCCAATTCCCCAGTCTCATTCATAGCTCAGTAGTGAGCCTTCCACTGTGGCCTCTCCTCGCTCCCTGGCCCCATTCCCATGGGATGAAGCAGATCCTGGTGGAAAACACTGCTTTCCCTCCCTCCTATGGACCCTCTCAGCCCCCACTCCTAGCCCATCCCCATTCCTAAGTGTCAGCTTCCAATACCTAGAAACACATTTTACCCAAAACCCTCAATGGCCACATCTAAAAGTACCCCAGAAGAGTTTCTTTCAGTTATTACACAGCCACTACATTCTCCTAAGAACCAGAGAGGGAAACAGAAACCAAGGGGAAAAACAACCACCAAACAAAGAAAAAACCAGATATCAGAACCTAGTATTACAGTCTTCCTTAATCTAGAAGCCTATGTATCGGTATAAAAGTGCAATCAATAACAGCTAGGACAATATGTTTCCACAAAAGCCCAGAACCCCTACTGAAGTAGGCCCTGAGTATTGCAACATACCTGAAGCACAAGAAAAAGACCTTAAAATAGCTTTTAGGACTATGATAGAGGTCTTTAAAGAGGAAATTAATAAATCCCTTAAAGAAATCTGTGAAAACACAAACAGTTGAAGGAAATGAATAAAAGAGTTCAAGACATGAAAATGTAAATTGAATCAATAAAGAACCCCCAAATTGAAGAAAATCTGGAAATAAAAAATTTAGAAACTTGAACAGGAACCTCAGAGTCAACCTTTACCAAAAGAATACAAGAGATGGAAGAGACCGGGTCCTGTGCTCAGTGCATGAATTGGCTGTTTGAAACCTGGGGCTTAGTAGAGACCCTTGGCTCAGCCTGGGAGGAGGGGACTAGACCTGCCTGGGCTGAGTCCACCAGGTTGATCTCAACCCTCGGGGGAGTCTTTGCCCTGGAGGAGATGGAAATGGGGGGTGGGCCGGGGGGAGGGGGCGGGACGGGAGGAGGGAGAACGGGGGAATAAAAAAATTTTAAAAAAAAGAAAAAAAAAGAGAGATGGAAGAGAGAATCTCAGGCAATTTCGAAGACTAGACCACAGACGCCGCCAGGCCCAACTACTACACACAACAGATGGAGAAAATAATACGTTCAATGATAAAAACAAATTTAAGCAATATCTGTCTACAAATCCAGCCCTACAGAGGTACTTAAAGGAAAACTCCAAACTAAAGAGGCTAGCCACACCCAAGGAAACACTGGGAATGAATAATCCCAGACCAACAAATGAAAAGAGGGGAAACACATACACACATACACACACACATACACACACACACACACACACACACACACACACCACTCGCCATCACCACCAACACCAACACCAACATCACAACAACAAAATAGCAGGAATCAACAAATACTTCTCATTCATATTTCTCAATTTCAATGGCCTCGATTCTCCAATAAAAATTCTCCAACACAGACTAATAGAATGGATGCAAAAATAGGATCCACCCTTACGTTAAGATAAGAAACACTGTAACATCAAGGATAGATATCACTTTAAGGCAAATGAATGGAAAAAGATATTCCAAGCAAATGGACCGAAAAAGCAAGCTGGTGTAGCCATTTTCATATCTGATAAAAAAAAAAATAGACTTCAAGCCAAAACTAATCAGAAGAGATAGGAAAGGAACCTACATACTCAACAAAGGGAAAATCCGCCAAAAGGACACTGCAATTCTTAACCAAACACAAGGATACTCAAGTTCATAAAAGAAGTACTGCTACAGCTTAAATCCCATAATGACCCTCACACACTGATAGTTGGAGGCTTCAATACCTCACTCTTGTCAATAGACAGATCATCCAGACAAAAGCTAAACAGATAGATTCTGGAGCTAACAGACATTATAAAACAACGGGATATAACAGATATTTACAGAGAATTTTACCCAAACACAAAAGAATATACTTTCTGCTCGGTACCTCATGGAACTTTCTCCAAAATTAACCACATACTCAGACACAAAGCAAGTCTCAACAGATACAAGAAAATTAAAAGACCACCTGCATTCTATTAAACCACCACAGATTAAAGCTGGATGTCAACCACAGAAAGCTTAAAAACTCATGAAACTGAACAACACACTACTGAACGAAAAAATGGGTCAAGACAGAGATTGAAAAATTAAAGACTGTCTAGAATTGAATGAAAATAAATACACATATCCAAACTTATAGGTCATAATGAAAATAGTCTAAGAGGCAAGGTCATAGCAGCAATTGCCTACATAAAAAATATGGAGAAATTTCATACTCATCAATTAACAATGCATCTGAAAACTCTAGAACAAAAACAAGAAATCATACCAAGTAAGATTAGATGGCAAGAAATAATCAAACTTAAGCTGGAATTGATAAAATAGAAACAAACAAAAAAACAATACAAAGAATGCAATGAAGAGTTGGTTCTTTGAGAAAATCAATAAGATAGACTCTTATCCAGATTAACTAAAAGGTAAAGAGAGAAGATTCAAATTAACAAAATAAAGGTGAAAGGGGAAGCATAATAACCAACACCAAAGAAATCTAGAGAATCATAGAGAAATACTTTAAAACACCATACTCCGCAAAATTGGAAAATATAAAAAGAAATGGATAATTTTCTCAATAGGTACCACTTACCAAAGTTAAATCAAGATCAGATAAGCAATTTGAACAGACCTAGTAAAATAGAAGCAGTAATTAAAACTTTCCCAACCAAAAACATCCAGAGCCAGATGGTTTCAGCACAAAATTTTGTCACACTTTAAAAGAACAGTTAATGCCAATACTCTTCAAATGATTCCACAAAATAGAAACCAAAGGAACAATGCCCAATTCATTTTATGAGGCCATAGTTATCTAGAGGCCCAAAAAACCTAAAGAAAAAGAATTACAGACCAATTTCCCTTGTGAACATAGATGCAAATTTTCTCAATAAAATATTTGCAAACTGAATCCAAGAACACATCAAAAAGATCATCCACCATAATTAAGTAGGCTTCATCCCAAAGATACAGTAGTGGTTCAATATACATAAATCAATAAATGCAATCTACTATATAAGCAAACTGAAAGAAAATAACCACATGATCATCTCATAAAATGCAAAAAAAAAAAAAAAAAGAAGCCTTTGACAAAATCCAACACCTCTTCATGATAAAAGTCCTGGAGAGATCAGGGATACAAGGAACATATCACTCCCTAGGAGCTTATGGCGGCCAATTATATTCACCCTACCATACTAGATATCAAGAAAACATATAACCCAATTTAAAAATGGGGTATAGATCTAAATAGAAGTCTCAAA